>PVHX01003088.1:0-150893 GCA_004024805.1 Geosciurus inauris | reverse complement strand
AGGCAGGGGCAGAGTTCTGGAAAGTTTCTGCTGCGTCAAGCATCAACCCTCTGTATAATGAATTGTGGAAGGTGGGGGAGGCCTAGAGCAGTAGAGGGGACTGGGAGAGGGCTCAAGCAAGTGGCTATTTACAGACTGAAATATTTAATATTGTAATAACTTGTATAGTCAAGGTGTGGGTGAGCTGATGACAATAGTCCATGTACTTGTAGAATGAATGGCCTGTGTCTTTGTCAAGAGTTTTCCAGCTAACACCTCATACATCCTGGTTCTGGTAGCGGAGAACAAGTGTTTCTTGGATTCCTTCTATGGCAAGTGGAGGCCTTGAAAGAAGAGAAGGGAGCCGGGTGCGGTGGCGCATGCCTGTAATCCCAGCACTTTGGGAGGCTTAGACAGGAGAATCACCAAGTTCAAAGCCAGCCTCAGCAACTGCGAGGCTCTAAGCAACTCCATGGGACCCTGTCTCTACATAAAACACAAAATAGGGCTGGAGATGTGCCTCAGTGGCCAAGTGCCCCTGAGTTCAATCTCCAGTACCCCTCCCCCCCCCAAAAAAAGAAGAGAAGGCTTTATAACTTTGCCTATAGATACAAGGAAGCCATTGGTCACCTGGGAATAGGACATAAGGCTAGTGCTGCTTTCTTCTGAATGAACATCTTCTGGCAAAGTTAGTTCCACCACGGGCTTCCAGGCACCATTTCCTAAGAGATCTCTCATATTTCTGTGGCACAAGAGGGAAAACACTATATAAATGCTCCATGATACTCTGGCTCAGCACTTAGCACTTAGAGAAATGGATGGTTTTCCCAAGAAAACAAGAAGCCAGAAAGGACTTAGAAATGTCCTGACTCACAAGCTCTCATTTTCCACACCCATCTGTGTCAACAGAGTCAGCTTCAGAGGGACCTCAAAAGAGTTGACTTTTAAAAAATTTCCGACTGTCACTCTCTTGCCCAACAAACAAGCTTTCCCATTCAATCTAAGGTGTTTTCTTCTGAGACCTGAGGAGGGGCCAGGAAAGGTGTTCATCTATATTGCCTGTGGGGGACTGAGTTCTGGGGACTCCTTGGTTCCCAGGGTCATGAGTTCCCCTTTGAGGGCAACCTTTGTTTTTCACTTCTTCCTGTAGGGGACTCTCAGGAACACAATTGGTTCATTGAAAATGAAATAAAATGAAATGAAAGAACATAATATACCATCCCCTACCCCATGTGATGCCTGCAATTGAACCTATAGCCTCATGCATGGTAGGTAAGCACTCAACCACTAGGCTACATCCCCAACCCAGTAAACAATATATTCTTTTTTTTAAAAATGTTTATTTTTTAGTTGTAGGTGACAGAATATCTTTATTTTTTTGATTTTTATGTGGTGCTGAGGATCGAACCCAGTGCCTTATGCGTGCTAGGCGAGCACGCTACCACTGCACCATAATCCCAGCCCCAACAATATATTCTTTTTTTTTTTTAATATTTTTTTAGTTGTAGATGGACACAATGTCTTTATTTAATTGCTTTGTATGTGGTGCTGAGGATCGAACCCAAGGCCTCACACATGCGAGGCAAGCGCTCTACCACTGAGCTACAATCCCAGCCCCCAATATATTCTTAATGTGAGGTACAGACAATAGGTTTTCATATGTTTATTTAGGGATAATGCTTATAGGTAGGCCTTGGCATCTAGGGACCTCATTTGCCTGGACACTCTCTTCTCAAAGGTCATTTCCACTTGATGTGATGGATGCTTACATCCCTGGTGGATTAAGTGGTATATTGAGTCAATGCCATTGTCTAAGTTAAATTGTACCTGAATGATAAAACAGGCAGGGAAGACTTTGTTCAAGATTATTGTGATGGGGAGAGGGCCTGAACCAACTCCACTGAGCCAAAGGACTAGATAGGTTGACAAAGATCGGGAAGAGGAATTTCAGTCCACCTGTGGGTGCTAATTGGCCTTCATGACTCTAAAAGTAAGCATATACCCTTCCTCAGAGACAGGGAGTTAGGGGTGCTTGCTCTATCCATGTTCATGTTTCAGAAAAATGATTTTCAGGTCCTTCAGAAAGAATTTCCTAAGTGACTGGGGGTGTAACTCAGTTGCAGAGTGTGTGCTTAGTTAGCATGCAAAAGGCCCAGCATCCTCCTCCCTGCAAAAAGAAAGACATTTCCTGGGTTGTGCAACTGGAAGTACCTGCATCTATTTCAAAGGGGCAAAGAAAGAATTTACAATTCCAAGTTTTAGAGCAAACTCTTAGAAAAAGGAGGTCAGGGACCTAGAGTCAGGAAGAGACTTGTCTAAGATTTAACCAAGCTGGGGTGAATGCTGAGGCCATTTTAGTCACCCTCTAAGGCAATTCTTCAGAAATTCATTCTTGCCACTTAAGAAGGATCTTAAATGCAGTGATACGTAATCTTGGAAATTTCAGGTCTTAGTACAGGTACCTTTTCATGAATAGCCCATTCAAATAAGCGCATAGTGTTTCTTTTTAATATTCTCATGCAAGAACATTTTCATTGATCAATAAATATGCAGGAAGTGTCTAGTCAATGTTACATGCCAATTAATCATAAGCAAGGAGAAAACTTGCCTCCAAAGAGATCTCATAACACTGAAGGGGATAGCTGAATGATATGAGAGTTTCTCAAAATATTAGAGTCATCCTAAGACCCAGGTGTCTAGCCAACAGAAATGAAAACATATGCCTCCACAAACACTTGTAAACAAATGTCTACAGCATCGTAATTAATTATAGCCAAAATATGGAAGCAACTCAATGTCTATTGACTGATGATGGATAAACAAAATATGGCATATCCATATTATTCATTACTATTCAGCACTAAGAAGGAATGAGGGGCTGATGCATGGTACACCACAGACAAACCCTGAAAGCAGTCTGCCAGTTGACAGAAGCCAGACACAAAGGTCACATATTGCTCGGTTCAATTTAGATGAAAGGTCTAGAACAGGCAAATCTAGAGACAGATCAGAGATGAGAGGCTGCATAGGCCCTGGGTTTGGGAAAATGACTCCTGGGTGTAAGGCTTCTCTTGGAGGGCAACAAAAGTATCCTAAAATTGATTATAATGGTGGTTGCACAACTTTGTGAATATACTTAAAACCACTGAATTGCATACTTTCAATTGGAGAATTGTAAGTTGTGTGAATTAACCTAAAAAATTCTGTGTAAATAAGATGAGTACATAAACATATACATATATGTATGTTACATGATGTGAAAAAATGTCAGGATACTAACCTATAGGAGTCAAGGGGAAGGAAGTGGAATCAGGAAGGCTTCAAAGAGGAGGTGAAAGCTGAGATGAAACATGAAGGACAAAGGTTTCCAAAGCCCTATCAGAATGAAAGCCATGGTCACAGGCCCAGAGCAGCCAGACCCTTCTGAGGACCCACAGGCAGTTCAGGAATCCCAGAGCACAGGAGCATGTGGAGGGGCGGGAGGTAGGCAGGGCCTGGGCACTGTGAGGAGTTTGTCCTTCATGCCTGTGAAAGCCCTACAGGATGACGGTGAGGAGCAAGACCCTGAGGCCAAGCTCACTGGGCTCAATTCCAGTTCTGGACTTATAAAGCTCCAGGGCCTTGGGCAAGTCACTTTACTTCTCTGTGCCTTAATGCCCTCCTCTGTCACACAGATTGATGAGGAAATTAGAGTTAATGCATCCAAATTCCTTGGAATGGCGCCAGGGAGGCTCTGAGCACTGTGTGCATGCTTATCATGTGACAACAATCACAAGCCATGATTTAAAGCAGTGACTGCAGTAGGGTTTTCCAGGAACAACACCCTCCCAGTGACAAGGAAGTCAAGAGGGATTTGGTATGAATTAGGTAAAAAATGATTGGGTCTTAGAGAAGCCTGTTGCAATTGTCCAAGAGAGATATATTTGGAGAGGACAAAAACAGCAGGAATGGGAGGACAGAGAGCATTTGAAAAGAATTAAGAAAGAGAATCAATAGGATGTGATGAGTAATGAGCTAGGGACAGTGAGGGGTTAGGAGGTGTGCATTGTGATGGTCCCAGAGTTTCTAATTTGGGTAACTGGGTGGAGGGATGGTGAGATCATTCACAGATATGGAGGAAATAGAATGAAGAGAAAGCTCAAAGGATGTGTCATTGGATAAATCTACTATATGGCACTTGTCTTCTGATGTCAGATTCAGTATTCTTCTTGTCTTCCCCCAGCCATAAGAACTGTGCCCTGCTCTCAGGTGATATGGTTTGTTGTACTTGGGGGGCATCATGTCATGAGGAGGCCAACTCTGAAGCAAACCGGACCATGGAAAGCTAGGTGCCAATGGTCTAGAAAGTTCTGAAGGAATGGAGAGATTATTGAGACCATCTCTGGTCAGACCATTACTTGGAACAGATCAGTGTAGCCTGGAGAATCTCAGGTCACCAGCTTAGGTATCTAAAAAATGCAAATTTATTTTTCCAGAACTGAGCTTAATTTCTCTATTTCAAGTCTCCATTCCTTGAATCTGTGAATTCTGGATCTACTGCCATTTTCTCTTGGCTGACTTTGAGAAAACTGCACAGGGTTTGAGATTATTCTCTGAAGTCTTTGTGCATGGACAGGGTAAGTACAGTGTTCAATGGGGGACAGAAACAACTTCAGGGAAACTAGACAAGTTTACTCAAAGCTGACTGGCCAGTGACTAGGGGATTTTGAGTAAAGGAGGTGCTCAATAAATGTGGTTAAAGTGCATGTAACTAAAATAAGGCACAGGTGGATTTAGGATGTCAAGGATGTCACAGGTGTGACATTTTCTCACCTAGGAACTCCATCAAAAGTGTTCTGCTGGGCTGGGGCTGTAGCTCAGTGGTAAAGCGCTTGCCTAGCACGCGTGAGGCACTGAGTTCGATCCTCAGCACCACATATAAATCAGTGAATAAAATAAAGATCTATCAACAACTAAAAAAAATATTTAAAAAAAATGTGTTCTGCTGTAATCCCAGCACTTTGGGAGGCTGAGACTGGAGAATCCCGAGTTCAAAGCCAGCCTCAGCAATGGCGAGGCACTCAGTGAGACCCTGTCTCTACATAAAACACAAAATAGGGCTGGAGATGTGGCTCGGTGGTTGAGTGCCCCTGAGTTCAATCTCTAGTACCAAAACAAAACAAAACAAATAAATAAATAAAAGTGTTCTGTCTGTGGCCCTCCCCTCTCCTAGGGACATCTATTCATCTGATAGATGAGTCCTTGCTGGTGTGTCTTGCACAGGTTGCTCCTCCTGAGAGCACCACAGCCTGCCCCCACTGGCTAAGTGCAATCCGGTCAGTGTCCAAGGGTAGCCAGAACTTCCATTGGCCACATTTTCCTCCACCAGAAGCCAACCCGTTTATTTTAATTACTCTGCCTAATTATTTCTCTGCAAATAACACATATTTCCTGACCAATGGTCAAGTTCATGCAGGGTAGTAACGTACAGTCTATGGAAAGGGAGCCTCTGGTGAGCATGGGCTGAGTTTTGGGTCTACTGATGGTTGCCGTTGGAAAGATTCTCTCCAATGCCCAGAGGATAATTCTTCAGCAGGTAACAAAGGACTGATGAAGGTCATAATGAATGGCAGTGGCAGGAACAAGTTGCCACAGGGACTGGGCTCTGATTTCCTCATTGCTCCCATTTCTAGGGACCCATTCCTCCCCATATGGGTGTGGTGAGTGTGGTGAGTGTGGTTCTAAAGAAGTGTGCCTAAAAGCGGTTCTTTTCAAATGCTGTGCCCCCTTCCCTCTCTGAAGTGGAAGCTTGGCCAACTCTTCATCCATGTCTCCGAAAGACTCTAGGACTCCCAAGGTTAGGGTTCCATGCTTTGCTTGGCAACAATCACTAGCTGGGGACAATATGTCAAGGGATAGGCTCCTCTGGTTATTATCAGAATGACCCACATGTCTGTGTGAGGGTTACCTGAGCGGTTGTTCCAGACACTATGGTCCCTCCTTGCCCAGCATTTGAATAAGGATCTCCCAGTAATACCCTCTTCCTCCTTGCCCCTGTATGCTCAGGCTTTGTGGACTAGGGTCCTAACCTTCCTGGAGCAGATGCCAGGAGTTCTTTGAAACATGTCCTTGGTCTCTGGAGTCCTGACTCTTAGGCTGAGCCTTCTTAGTAGCAACTCTTTGGATAATGGATGTTGGACAGGCCACTTCAAAACTGTCCCAGGCAGGGGCCCTGACTACAAACTTCACTTCTGTAGAGGTTTGCCAGGTGCCAAAAACATCTCCGGTGCTCCAGTCAGGAACAGCCAATGGAAACTGCAGTCAGGACCCCTCCCACCCTCCTCTAGTGGCATCCTGGCCTCCTGCCTCTCTCTTCCCTCCCTCTTGCCTGTCCTGCCTGACTCAGAGTGAGGACCAGGCAGGAGACAGCATCAGTAGCATCCGGAGTTGCAGAGAGCCTCAGCCTCTACAAAGATGACTTGGCAACAGGTCCTTCTCTTGTCCTGCCTCTCAGCCATGGTGCTCCTGTCTAGTGAGTATATGAGAAGGTCAAGGGGAACTGTGTTACCTACATAATGGGTAAGACTTATCTTCCACAGGTAAGTCCTCTCAGCTGGCACAGAGAGGCTATTCTTGGGATTTGTGCATGTGCATATATGTGTGTGTAAGACAGTGTAATACAGAGAAATATAGCAAAGAAAGGGGAAAAAAAAAAAAAACAGGAAACACTGCAGCTTGTCTCATGTGTTCCTGGGGAGATTGGTCCCCATGGCTGGTATATGATGGACAGAGGACCTCACATGAGGTCTGGCAAGCTACTAAGCCTAGAAGGACTATTGATGCCCTGCTCAGGGCCTGGGCTCCCCTCCAATGCTAGAGCCTTCCCTCTGTGATCTTGTCCCACAGTGCTAAGGGAGGGGACCAGCGCATCAGTGGGCAACCCACAGACAGCAGAAGAAGAAGTCCAGGAAGGTGAGTCTGGGGACAACCCCTGCGGGCAGGGCAGGTGGAGCTCACTACCCCAGCATCCCTACCCCCAGTGCTGGTTGTGATGGGCCTCTCTGGGGTTTCAGGTATAAAACCGAAGATTTTCATGCAGGAATCAGATGCCTCAAATTTCCTCAAGAGGCGCAGCAAGCGGTCCCCCAAATCCCGAGACGAGGTTGATGGTAAGGATGCTGAGTGGTCTCTTACCACAGCAGGGGATTGAGGGTTGCAGCAAAGCTCTTGAGCATCAGGGTGACTGCAGCTCTGAAGAAGGGATTATATCATGTTTCCTTGATTGTGGGTCACATGTTGGGGCAAATGCATTGCTAGGGTGAGGACCAAAAAGGAACAGTGCTGCATCAAATGCACCTAAAAATTATGAGATGCATCCTGCTTCAAAAAGTGAAAAATGTAAAGGAGGAAACTTTCTCTAGTCTAGAAGGCACCTAGCACTTCAGTGGGTGTCTTGAATATTGACAAGGTGCATAGTAGAGCAACAAAACCATATGCAGGAAAAGATCCCAGGCCACAGGAATGCTGAGAAATGTGGGCTTAGTGATCGCTCTGCTGCTAAGTGGCCTCAGCCACTTCCTGTCTGTGGTCCTAATTTTCTTACTTATAAGCCTCCAAAAAAGCTGTGTCTCACCAGCTGTGTTTTTTTGAAGCTTTAATTTGCAGTGCAGTTGGTGACCATGTCTCCCTAACAGCCTGCTAGAGGCCCTGGGGTCTACACCGCAGGGTCCTTGTGTCCTTCATCTGCAACCCTTGAAGGCATTTGAGTTTACCTATAAATTTGATTCTTCTGAGACTCTGAGCTCAGACTGTCCTGGCCAAGCCTACTGCTTGATTCTTTCCTTGTGTGTGTAGATGAATGAACTCTTTATATCCCTGAGCACACTCAGTGAGGTGACTTTCTCGGTGAAAATAACAGGATTATTTTCAAATGATGGGGCAGATCAGAGGTGGAGATGCTTGGAGATGAGAATCATTTTTTTTTTTTCAATTGGATAAGTATAGCCAGGTTAGTGAAATCTCTAGACCTCACACAACTTGGGATTTAAATTTGGCAAAATGAAAAAACACAGAAGGGCTGTGTTGGAGGTTGGGCCATTATTGTCTGAAATCAGAGAAGCAGCTTTCCGGCAAACTTCCAGGGGAAAACAGGCAGTTCTAGGACAGGCAAATATCTCTGTCCTCTGAAGCTGACTCAGAACCATGAAGCCCATGATTAAGCTGAGGTCCTTGGCTTTAAGCAGGAGCTCAGTGCATCAGGCAGTCGAGGGAGGCCCAGGACAACCAGGTGAACCCCTAGGATTGCACATCAATGCATCTGAGGATACCTGGTCAACTCCTGTAGATAACTGGGCAGGGCTGCAGCGCCCAGTGATCCTTCAAATTGGGAACAAGGCAGGCGGCACTTGAAGCAATTTGCATTGGAAGACAGGAGATGGATACCTGACTGCTTTAAGCTTCTGGGACACAGGCTCGATTTACTTTAGGGTGAAAGAGAATCTGAGGGATGCGTGTTCTTGGCAGAAATGCATGTGATGCAGAAGGTGATACCTAGCATAGAAACACTGTCTCAGCTGGGTCTGGTGGCACAGACTGCAATCCCTGCCACTCTGGAAGCTGAAGCAGGAGGATTGCAAGTTCCAGACCAGTCTGGGCAACTCAGGGAGACTCTGTTTCAAAGTAAAATAAAAAGGATATGGAAGTAGCTCAGTGGTAGAGCCTTTGCCTAGCATATGCCAATCCTCAGTACCTAAAAAAAAACAAACAAGCAAACAAAACCCAGTCTTGTTCCAAGAGTTAAATTGTTCTTATTTATCACCATATCAAACATCCCAATTTAGCCAGGCATGGAGGCGCATGATGGTAATCCCAGTGCTCATGAGACTGAGGCAGAAGACTCTGTTGAGTCTAGGAGTTTGGAACCATCATGGATACAGTGAGACTCTGGCTCAAAAACAAAACAAAACAGAAGAAAAATGTCCAGTTTTTGGCACCTCTGAAAAGGCCTTGGTTCCTCTGAAAATTTGAGGAACCAAGGAACTAGGGTGTACTCTGGGTCAGTACTAGAAATCTGGGGTTCTGGCTCCAGCCTCAGCTCTGTCTCAACCAGCTGTGTAGCTGTGTGACTTCCTTCATGTCAATTTGCTTCCCTGAGCCTGCATCCCCTCCTGAGAAATACGTGGGGGCATGGAGATGGATTGGACCACAAACCCCTTCTGCCAGACCGAGGTTTCCTTCAACTGTATAGGCAAAAAGGCAGGAATCTGGGAGAAACAGAGGATTTACCTCAGGGATTCTAAAACCAATTTACAGATAAATTCCTTTTTAATCTGAGTTAAATAATAGAAATTCAACATAAATAACTAGTATTTATAGAATTGACTTATCATTGTAGGCTCCTTGGTTCCAAGAGGGGTTTGAGACGGTTTCTGATATTACTATTGTGCATAGGAATACTTGTCATTTGCTGAATTCCCTGGTAGTGTGTGTGGGGGGGCTGTCCTCCCTTGGTTCCTCTGCCTCCCTCCTCCCCCACCTGCTCTTGCACATCAGAGCTGTGGGGACAACAAGAGCACCTCAGTCCCCCAGAGGAATGTGAGGTTTCTGAGGAGCCTGTTCTTCCTCCAGCAGATATGACCATGGGTTTTTGTTGATTTTTCTAGTCAAAGAACATGTCAGAAGTTCCTTGAAAGTAGAGTTCTAGATAATGTCCTCCAGATCAATAATGTCCTCCAGAGGACCACGGCTCTCATAGACTTTAATTCTCACAGCCAAAAGTTCAGTGAAACTTTTTTTGGTGGTGCTGGGGATTAAACTCAGGGCTTTAGGCACACTAGACAAGCATTCTACCCCTGAGCAACACTCCCAGCCCATGAAACTTGCTCTTATGTCTTTCTCCTCTCCTGGATGATAGGCATCTTAAATGGAGGGACAGCATCTTTCTTTCTTACCTTTGTAATCTCAGCATTTAGTTTATATCCTGATGTGACAGGAGCTCAATAATGTACTAGGCTTAAAAGGTATTAATCAATGAGATCAACTTTGATTGGATAAGTCCTTTGTGAAGTTTATTTATTTACCTATTTATTTTTCATTTTCTTTTTCTTTCTTTCTTCTTGGTACTGAGGATAAACTGAGGAATATTCTACCACTAAGTTACATCACCAGTCTTTTTTAGTGTATATTTTGAGAGAAGGTCTGTCATCCAGGCTGGTGTGGAAATTGTGATCTTACTGCCTGGGCCTCTGGATCTTTGGGATGACAGATGTGTGCCACCACACCCAGCTCACGGAGTTTATCTCGGATTTCAAGTGTCTAAAGTGGCCTTGTGTACTTAGATCATACAACTAACTTGATGACTGGAGCTAACTTTTCCTCTTGGGACTTCAATCTCTTCACCTGTAAAATTAGGTGATTGGGCCAGGTATGATGGTGCACATCTGTAATCCCAGTGACTTGGGAGGTTGAGGCTGGGGGATGGCAAGTTTGAGGACAGCATGGGCAACTTAGCGAAACTGTCTCAAAAAACAGAAAACGGAAAACAAAACAAAAAAAGGGCTGGAGATGAAGCTCAGTAGAGTGCCCCTGGGTTCAATTTCTATTACTATTGAAAGAGAGAGAGAAAGAGAGAGAGAAAGAGGGAGAGAGGGAGGTGGAGTGGGGTAATTGGATGGGATCATCTCCCCGTTCCTTCTAGTTTAAAGCCTCTGCCAGGAGTAAACCATGTCAGTGGAGTCCTCCAACCTCAATCCCTTACAAACCACTTTCAGCTTCTCAGGTAAAATGTTGGTGTTCCCCTAAATGTGTCCCCTCAATGCCCCTCTCTTGGGGGCAACTGTACCTTTTTTCCTTTCACAGCGGAAAACAGGCAGAAGTTGCGGGCTGATGAGCTTCAGAGAGAATATTACGAGGAACAAAGGAATGAATTTGAGAACTTTGTGGAGGAACAGAAGGATGGTAAGAACTCTCGCTTATTTGCCATTTTTGCCCTGTTTACTAAGTCTTGACCTTTCACCTCTTGTCAACAGATAAATAGTAGAAAAGGCAAGCGGGGGCAAAGTGTCTCTGACCAAGCAATTGATGAACCATGCTCCTGCCCTCAGGGCTCCTGCCTGCCCTGCAGCCTTGCTGGCTGCACCAGGGCTTTGGTAGAGGGTGGGCATGGATGGGGATGGGACAGAGGGAGGCTATATCTGAGCCAATGCCTTCTACCAGTGGTATTTGACCTTGATGTCTAGTGTCCTCAAGTGTCATCCACAGCAAACATCTGTAGGAACATTTAATGAGGATCCAACCAGTGAGCCTGATTCTCATTATGTGCTGGTTTCTCTCTTTTTGGTCTTTCTCTAACTTCAAGATTGAAATGCTCCTGAGAAAGCTCACTTGGTACCTCCTGGTGCATATGAGCTTGGATGCAGAGCCCCCATTTGGGGTACTTTTTTTAGACCCAACTCTTTCAGTTCCCCTGACTCCTTGGCTCTGATGGACAGAGGAAGTATGGCCCTCTAAGGGCATCCTCCAGTGAAAGAGCTACTACCACCAGGTGCCTATAGCCCTTCAGGTGGCACCTGGCTGAGCCCCACAAGCAGGCATTGGGTTCAGATCCTGGCAAACCAACCTTTTTGGGGAACATATTGTGAAAACCTCAGGCTATCTTAGCTCAGAGGCCAATGCCTGTTACTTTGGTGGACAGCTTGGGAAGAGCTGTCATAGTTTTAAGAAATGAGAACATTTTATTCATACTACTCATAATAACATTTGTGTGTGTGTGTGTGTGTGTGTACTTTTTAAAAAAGTTTTGGGTCCAAATCTCTAACACATGAGTGGAAAAAATTTGCCGTTTACTTTTTCATGATGAATTATGAAGGAGGCTAGGTACCTACAGGATGACATGTCTTTTGGAGGATGCCCAGATCAGGATCCCCAGGCTTCATCCACAGAGATGGAGAGGCCACTCGTAGAGTAGGCCACAGGTCTTTGGGAACTGGAGTAGTAGCAGCTATTGGTGCAGAGCACTTGCTTGGCCAGGCACTGTGCTGAACTATCTAATCCCTATAACCTGCATCTGAGATAGGTCTTGTGAGTTCCATTTTAGAGTTTGGAAAAGAGTTTTAGAAAGGATATATGAATACCCAAGGTGACATACTAACAGGGTGTTCCTAGGATTGGAACTCAGGCATGTTTCCCAGCAAAGCTCCTATTCTTATAATTCAAGGATGATCATACACAGAAGTTTTGGTCCAGGAATCGGCCTCCAAGTATGGATGGAATGAGGAGGCTAAAACAAAGCAGTCCCTAAAGGGGTCCACAGAGCTCAATAAAGGAAGGAGCAGAGGTGGAGCAGGTCTAGCCTGCCTGAGGATAAAGTTCTGAAAAATGTGGAATTCATCTCAACATTCCTCCCTTTCCCTTGCCTCTGTCCCAGAACAACTGTTGCTATGGCCCAGTTGCCTGATGCCTCCATCCTGGGGCCATGTTCAAAGCCTCCATCTTCTGGGCCCTTCTGTGAGGTCTGTGACATTCCCCTTTCATAACCCTGGTTTTAGTTAGCTGTTTTATCTGACAAAGTCACCTGTTCTAAGAATAATTAATAGCTGTTTGATGTTCAACCTTTCCCAAGGTACTTGCTTCATAAAAGGGATATCCAATCAATTTCTATGGCAAAATCAAAGAGGAGTTGGTCACAGAGCTTGAGAAATGTCTGAAAGGGTTGAATGCTAACATATGGGTTCTAGTCCAGGAGCCCCAGTCCATTTCTGGGGTACCAAGTACGTGAGGGTATTTTTCAAGGGGAGCACCAGATCCAGGCTCCCATGGAAGGAACTATTTCCAGCAGCCATGGTATCTCAGTGTGCAGTGGTAACAGGACCTTTCCTCTTTGGTCCAAGCATCTGTCTCACAGGTGCCAAGGACCATAGTGACATTCATTTTGTCCATACCACCAGGTTGTCCTATTAGGCCAAGATAACAGAGAATGACACTAGCACCAAAATCAAGTTTATAAGCTTTTTGGAGAAGTCCACATTTGAGACAACAGAGGCAAGGAAAACATTTTAGGTTTTTAATACTTGACATCATCTTCTGTCAGTATTTCCGTCCATCCAACATTTTTCACATATTCTTTTCTCTAAAAACAAAAACAAACAAAAAAATAGCCAGGCATGGTGGCACATGTCTATAATCCAAGTGGCTCAGGAGGCTGAAGTAGGAGGATTGCAAGTTCAAAGCCAGTCTCAGCAATTTAGTGAGGCCTTGTCTCAAAAGAAAATATAAAAACAGCTGGGGGTGTGGCTCAGTGGTTAAATGTCCCTGAGTTCAATCCCCAGTACCAAAACAAAAATCAAACAAACAAAAAACAACTTTGTGGCAAAAGGGAGATAAGGGAAAACCTACCATTTAAACCATTGCTAAGTATACAGTCAGTGACATTTAGTACATTCATAGTTATGCAACTATTACCACTATTTCCTAACTGTTTCATTATTCCAAATAGAAACTCTGTACCCATGAAACAATAACTGTCCATTCTTCCTTCCCCGAAATCTTGGTGACCTCCACTGTATTTTTTGTCTCCATGAATTTTCCTGTTCTAGATATTTCATATAAATGAAGGACACAGTATTTGTCTCATTTGCATGGTTTATTTAATCTAGTACAATGTTTTCAAGGTGTATCCATGGTGTAACCTGCTCTATAATGGCATTTCTTTTTATAGCTGAGTAATTTCTCTTATGTATATTTGCATATGTATTCATTTGTATATCCCATAAATAACACATTTGATTTATCCATTCATCAGTGGATGGTGGACATTTGGGTTGTTTACACTTTCGGGTGACTGTAAATGCTGTTGCTGTGAGCATTCCTGTATGTACGAGTATCTGAGTCCCTGTTTTTCAATTCTCTTGGGTGTATATCTAGGAAAAGAAGTGCTTGGTGATATGGTATTTTTATTAACTTTTGGAGGAGCCTCACTCACCCTTTTCAAATATTAGAGGCCTTAGGATATATGCCAGTGCATCTTGAATTGGCACCAGGAGCCTAATTCTGCAATTACATAAAGGTGTTGTTTGGAAACATGTCTTACCAAACACAAGTAAAATCACAACTCTCTTACTCATTAAAAACTTCCTGTCCTTTTTTAGCCTTTTACTATGAAGCACTTCAAACATATGGAAAAGTATCAAGTGTAATGAGCCCCACAGAGCTAGTTATCTAAGTTTTCCCACATTTGGTTCATCCATCCTTTTCCCAGTTAGTTTTTTGACCACTGAGCCACACCCCTAGCACTATTTTTTTATATTTTATTTGGAGACAGGGTTTCACTGAGTTGCTCAGTGTCTTGCCATTGCTGAGGCTGGCTTTGAACTCGAGATTCTCCTGTCTCAGCTGCCCAAAGTGCTGGGATTACAGGCATGTGCCACTGCGCCCAGCTTTCCCAGTTAGTTTTAAAAATGGAATTGTACTTTTGAAGCTTAGAAAATATAGAATAGCACAGAGGAAAAAAGCTGTCATAATCCTGTCACTCCAGGTCAACAATGATTTCTATCTGTGAGCTTTTCAGGGCAGTTTGTGGTCTCTTTGTGTGTGTTACTGTATTGTTACTTTTTAGTGCCTCAAGTTGTCATCTCTTTGAGCCAGTGACTGCATAGGCTCTTCCTCACTTGATAGTTTGTAGGCAAAAGAGCTCAAATGCCAGACACTGGTCTCATTTCTTCTGGCAGCCAGCTGTGTGGCTCCGAGCTACAAATGGAGGCCTCTGGACTCACGTTCTCAGGCCCCTTCCAGCTCAGATCTTGGATGTCTCCAGGGCTCACAGGCACATGTGGCTCATGTCACCTCAGGGTGGGCCATGTGGATTAATGGCTGCTTGGCTGGGTTGCTCTCTTGAGATCAGAGTCTTCTCCATCCTCAGGAGACTTCACTTTTCCTCTCCAGAGCAGGAAGAAAGGAGCCGGGAGGCTGTGGAGCAGTGGCGGCAGTGGCATTACGATGGGCTGTACCCTTCCTATCTCTACAACCGCCACCACATCTGATCCCATCCTGAAGCAACCCAGGAGGACAGAGCATGAAACATAGCTGCTCACCCAGGTGTCCTAGCACTTCTTTCCACACAAATGCCCTTGTGGACCTCAGCTTAAGGTCTGCTATGATCAACAACCCTGGTACATACACATGCCTTTCATTCTGATGCATTGAATGTCCTGGCTTTTGCTTCTTTGTGGATGATTTTCTGAGGTGAGCAACCCCCTATAGCTCATCGTACTCCTCACGTAGTCATTGTCCCCAAAGCAGAACTCCTGTCTGACGGGACAGGAGAATCACAGTAAAGAGAGAAAATTTATGTTTGCTTACAGATAACAAAAATAAAAACATTGATGCAACCATATGTATTATCATCTCAAGTCTCCAGTTGAGCAGGGTGTGGACTTGTCCCCAGAGTGACAATGTTATTTTTTTTGGTACCGGGGACTGAACTCAGGGGTACTCGACCACTGAGCCACCTCCCCAACCCTATTTTGTGTTCTATGTAGAGACAGGGTCTCACTGAGTTGCTTAGCGCCTCACCTCACTGTTGCAATGGCTGGCTTTGAACTCGCGATTCTCCTGTCTCAGCCTCCCAAAGTGCTGGGATTACAGGCGTGCACCACCGCACCCAGCTCTGAGTGACAATGTTAATGTTGCTGACCTGGGTGTTAGAAAGCTTGTCCTTGGAGCTATCACTCTTGTATTATGTCTCAGTAGTTAAAGTCATGTAAATGAAAAAAATACTAACACATTTGTTTTGATAAGCCTTCGAAGGATTGCTGAGTCCAGAGGCTTCTCATCCTTCTCATCCCTCCAGAGTCTTAAAGTTCATCCCTGATTTCTTTTTTTTTTTTAAATATTTATTTTTTAGTTGTACGTGGACAGAATGTCTTTTTATTTTATTTTTATGTGGTGCTGAGGATCGAACCCAGTGCCTCAGGCGTGCTAGGCGGGCACGCTACCACTGCGCCATAATCCCAGCCCCTCATCCCTGATTTCTTAATTGCACCATTTAGAAGCCACAATTAGTGCTGGGGCTGCAGCTCAGTGGTAGAGCACTTGCCTAGCATGTGTGAGACACTGGGTTCAATTCTCAGCACCGCATATAAATACATCGACAATAACAACAAAAAAGATGTTTAAAAAAAAAAAAGCCACAATTACAGCAAAGCCAGTTGTGTAAACAAAATGAGAGAACCATTTTGGCATCCTCTCACTCTTCTTTATGGTGTCTTATATTTGTTTCCCACTGCTGCCACAAGAGTACCACAAACTAGGTACTTTTTTTTTTGGTACTGGAGATTGAACTCAGGGGCACTCGACCACTGAGCCACATCCCCAGCCCTATTTTGTGTTTTATGTAGAGACAGGGTCTCACTGAGTTGCTTAGCGCCTCGCCGTTGCTGAGGCTGGCTTTGAACTCGTGATTCTCCTGTCTCAGCCTCCCTAAGTGCTGGGATTACAGGCTTGCACCACTGCGCCCAGCTACAAATTAGGTTATTTAAATCAATGGAAATTTATTCTTTTGCAGTTCTGGAGCTGAGAAGTCTGAAACCTTGGTGTTGACAGGGCCACGTTCCCTCCAGATGCTCTAGGGGTATCCTTCCTTGCTCTTCCTGCATCCAAGGGCACCAGACATTCCTTGGCATATGGTGGCATGATGCCACCCCACAGCATCACATGGCTGCCTACCAGTGTGCTTTCACATCACCTTCCCTCTCGTGTGTCATTGTGTCTCTTCTTCTTCATTCATATTGAATCAAGGCCTTACTCTACTAACCTTGTCCTAACTTGATTACATCTGCAAAGACCCTATTTCCAAATAATGTCACATTCACAAGGACTGGAGGTTGGGTCTTCAGTGTATCTTTTGGGGGACACACAGTTCCACCCCTTTCTTTCCTCTCAACCCCTCTGCTCTCTGGCCCCAGGCTCATGACCCCTGCTCCCACTGTTACTCTCCACTGACCTCCAGAAATTCCACACTAAGAATGGTGAAAAGTCAAAACAAAAGAGGACTCTAGATGAAGAATAAGCACCCACTCTTCCCCATCTTCCCATCTTACCTTTAGGCCCTGGCTTCCCTTGTGCCTGGGGTCCCTGGCCAGCTAGCCCCACCTGCTTTTGAGCCTGGGCTTCCAGGACAATATAGGGTGATTTTACATAAGGGTTGCTTTGAGGAAATTTTACCTCGATGGTGGAAAAATATTCCATCAGAGCTGGGGTGATCCATCAGGTCAAGAGACTTAGTAATAAATGAATATGATTTTTTTTTTTTGGTGGTGTGAGGGATTGAACCCAGGGCCTTGCGCATGCAAGACAAGCACTCTACCAACTGAGCTATATCCCCAGCCCCATAAATGCATATGTTTTTAAGTATTTTTTAAAAAGCTGATGAAGTCTTTAGAAATACTCCTGATTATGTACCAGATCACTTCACACTTAACAGTCAGTGCTATTATTTCCCCCCTATAAACTCCAAGCAAGAGCTGACATGACCTTGGGAAGATGAAGGAGGCAATGGGCAAACTCTCCTACTAAATATAGTTTTGTCTTTTTTCAGTGCTGGGAATGGAATCTTGGACCTTGCTCATGCTAAACACATGCTCCACCACTGAGCTCTACCCTCAGTCCTACCATTAAATGCTGTTTGCTATGCAGAAAGATAGAAGGAGCTCTGGGGTTCATAATTTGGAGACTCAAGCTTGGGGTACAAGTCAATTCCATCACAACAAAGGGCAAAATGGCATCATTTTTAGTGGCATGATACACTTCTATTAAATGGTACCAAGTAGTTCCTTGGGCATACCGTTCCCTGCTCTCCTACTTCTCTTTCCCTATAACTAAAGAGAATATTTTGGGGTAGGCTTCTTTACCTGTGGCCCAAGTGCACCTTCCAGACACTTCTCTGTTGGGAATTATCTGCACTCCAAAGTTTTTCCTCACTAAGGTCTATTTTATATGGCACTAGTGGGGTATGAGTCTTTGCTCCCTCCACATGCCATGGAACATGCTAGACTTTATTCACCCATTCCTTCATTGGCAAGATTGATGAAATGTGGGTTGCAACTTCTATGCATTTCAAACTGGCTGCATCAAACTTCCCTGTGAAGAGGTTAAGTGCTTACCATCACTGGGACATCTTTGCCAGTCCTTTTTTAAGGCAAGCAAATTGAGAATATTTGCAGATACGTTCATGGTTGGAGGCCCTTAAATTATAAACTATTTATGGCATCTCCTTGGACCATTGCTGTTCGACTTAATCAAGTCAGACCTAAACAGGTGACTAGTGCTCACCCCTCTGGCATGACCTGTGTATTTCCACCCTAACACCTTTGGACCTGGTTCAACAGAAAGTTTGTTTAGGAACTATAATTGCTATAGGTTGGAGTAGGAATGTCCCCTAAAAGCCCATGTGGTAAAGAACTGGTCCTCAGCATGCGGCCATTGGGAGATGGTGGAAACTTTAAGAGGTGGGACTTAGTGGGAGATCTTCAGTTGTGGATGTGTCCTTGAAGGGGATTATGGGATCCTGGTCCCTTCCTCTTCCTCTCTTTCACTTTCCATCTACGATATAGGCAGTTTTGCTCTACTGCAGGTTCCTGGCATGATGTTCTCCTCGCCCAAAGCAATGGGGCCAATCAATCATGGACTGAAACATTCATGACTGTGAGCCAACATAACTTTTTTCTCCTTATAAGTTGCTTATCTCAGGTATTTGTTATAGAGGTGGGAAGCTGACTAACACCTCATTACTCTCCACGCCCTCCTGGACTGTCATTGTAGCAGTGGAAGAAACTGATATAAAATAAAAACTTGCAAATGCCTCAACTTTTTATTGCTATTTTTACCCTGTTACCTGGTGAGACTGAAATTACTTGGGAGGGACAAGGATTTCCATGTTTCAAAGCATAAATCTCAATAGGAAGGAGCTGTACTGGTTGCCTTCCATTGTCCCAGTCTCTGATCCAAACTGGAGAGAGCAATCAGTTTGAGCACAATCAAGGTCAGAGATGTTCCTCCCTGAATTACTGGTCAAGAGCCACACATGAATCTCATTTACTTCTTATCCCATCCCCTAAAAGGAGACAGAACTGGAGCATTAGCAAGTTAGTGAGATATACTCCCAGCGCAAGGATTTTCTAGGTCTGTTGTCTTGGCGCTGGAGCTCCTCATAAGTACTTAATCCACACTCAGATGAGAAATTCTAAAGCAGCATGTGCCTATTCTTAGATTGGCTTGCAAGTGAAGTGGGTGAGGGCGAGTCCTCAACCAGGATTGTTGTGTGGGCACTGGTGTGGGTTTAGCTCAGTTGATCTCAGATCCCAAATCAGGATTGTGGATTGTCTGGCCAGTGGTACAAGCAAGGATGGACTCTGGCCACATGCAACTGCCCTCTGGCTGTTCAGGAGCCAGATGGGCCTTGAGGACCCTATCCTTGTAAGGTTGGTAATCTAGGATGACAAGATGTTTTTAAATAAAATAGTTGTTCCTTGAAATCTGAGAGGGATTGGTTCTAGAACCCCCAAGCATAGCAAAATCTACAGTTCAAAAATTCAAGTCCCTTATGTAAATGGCATGAATTCACATATAACCAATGCATATCCTCTGGTATACTTTGAATCATCTCTAGGTTTATTATAATATCGAATACAATGTAAATGCTAGGTTAAAACCTACACTGTATTATTTCGGGAATAACTGCCATACAGACACAATTTTTTGGTCTGAGGTTGGCTGAATCTGTGAATACAGAACCTGTGCATACTGTGGGCCAACAGTACTTTTATTACCTGCCCAACTGTGCAACAGAAAAAAGGCAAAGCACTGTTCTCACTTCAACAAAAGCTACAAAACAAAAGGAGCCACAATCTAGTCAGCATCAGTCAGGATAAAACACTCCCTGCCTTCTGGTGAGCCTTCTGTCTCTCCCTTGTGCTAGTAAGCAGGTGGATGGCAATAGAGGAATTCTGACTCAGGGCCATAACACACAACCACCTGACTTGTGTGTCTGCAGGAAGGAATGTTGGGGCCATACAGATGTCAAAACCAGAAGTTTGGAGGAGAGACCATTTAAAACAGAACAAAACAAATTTGTCCTCGCCTCTTCAATGGCCAAGCTTGGCATGTTGGCTCTAAATAAAGAATTCTAGCAGAAAGGGGCTTGAATTTGACTACCTCGTTCACTCCCATCCCTAACAAGGACTCCATTATACTTCAGGGTTTTCAAATTTGGCCCAGAATTCCTTTGCTGAAATCCAAGCAAAGTCATTTCCTTGGCTGGGGGAAGGATGCCAAAGGTAACATGACTAGGAATTTGAGCAGCCACATTTAATAGGAAATTAATAACAGAGCAATTTGTATTTTTGGATACTGACCTTGTCAAGTGTGGCCTTTGGACACTCTTTTGTTTACTC
This sequence comes from Geosciurus inauris, assembly GCA_004024805.1. NCBI lineage: Eukaryota > Metazoa > Chordata > Mammalia > Rodentia > Sciuridae > Geosciurus > Geosciurus inauris. The sequence goes on along the minus strand of PVHX01003088.1, from coordinate 130,491 downwards.
TTCTGTTCTTTCACTACTATTCCTTCTTCTTAAGGGCTTCCAGGTAAGTGGTTGAAAACAAATTTGTTAAAGATTAAATTTATGGTTAATTTTTTATCATATTTTGCACCATCCCCCTCCCCCTTTAAATAATGTTCAATGTAGTAAAGTGCATGCTTAGCATTCTGGAGGCCTTGGGTTTGATTCCCAGAACTGAAAACAAACTGTGTATGTGTGTGTGTGCACTCTAGGGGAAAATTTGCAACTTCTTATCATGTGGCTTTATTTACTTAGATTTTTTGAAAAGAGATGGTCATTTTTGTGAATCCCAGAATGATTTTGTTTTCAAAATCTTCTATGTGCTTTTTATCAGTTTCATTCAGTTATGAGAAAGGTTCATTTCTAATTCATTTCCAATCAATTATGTTCTAATGCTCCCAAAAGTTTTCCATAACATAAAAGTTCTGTCTCAAGCTTGTAAAAGATTTATCTAAAAGCAGATGGGTTATGAATGTTCTAGTTCACAGTTGATAACTCTGGCACACTCTCTGATCCTGACATACTAACACTTAAAAAAAAAAAAAAATCCAAAATATGCCTATTGAGATGGTTTCCCGCTCACCTCGACTCAGGGTGCTTTGGGTGCTGCTTCCTCCTGAAGGACCACCCTCCAATAAACCTGGCTATTCCTCTTGAGGGTTGGCAGAGGATAGCAGAACTGCCAACACACAAAACTACCCTTTGTGTTGCTGAAGACTGGTGATCTTAGAGCATGCTGGGCCTTTTGCATCCATGGAGCGGGAATGGGGCTCTGTGCCAGGTGCTTTCCTTGTGTTTCCTCTGGAGAGGGCTGAAGGGGATCCTTTGTGAAAGGCATGTTATCTTGGGAGGTTTGTCACTGTTGGAAAGCTTTGCCTCTTTCCACATTACCTTTTTTTTTTTTTTTTTTTTATAAATTAAAGTTTGAATGCCTAGCCTGTGTGAGGCCCTTGGGTTTGATCCCCAGCACTACACACCCATACCATACACACACACAGTGTGAACAGGGAATCTATATACGTGCTTTCAAACTTACAAGGGACAGAAAGGAACATAGTAGAAACTTTGTGCCTCTTGTCTCTAAATGAAACCATCATTCCCACATCTTGAGGATCCTACAGGTGATCCGTGCACACCTAAGCATCTATAAAAGTTTTTTTTGGTTTGCATTTTTTAAACATTAAATCTATTTTGCCCAGTAATGCCTACTTTACTTATTGAACCAATTTTTTATTATATAAAAAAGATGGTATAGTTAATTTACAGTTAGTTTTCAAAAAGCTTTCTTAAAAAGCTTCCTATAGGAACAGTTTTTTTGAACTCAGATTTAATATGAAAACTAAGGTGAACTTTTTTTTAGACAACTCCTCATTGATTTAGACACTGTAATACTTTTGGGTCTTAAATATTACACTAGTGATTCTGAATCATTCAGTGTGTAGACCCCTATACATAAAACTTTCCCCAAGTAAAAATGATATCAATAATCTCATTACTATGAGGCGCGGGCCTTGCAAATAATACTGGTGATTGAACCCAGGGTCTCACACATGTCAGGCAAGTGCTCTATTCCTGAGCTATCTCCCCACTCCTTTCTAGTTATTTTGAGACAGGGGCTTGCTAAGTTGCTGAGATTGGCTTTGAACTTGCAATCCTCCTACATCAGCCTCCCCCCAGAAGCAAGGATTAGAGGTGTGCACCACCATGTCCAGCAAGCTTGTGATGTTACCAGGTCATAGTTGATCATTTATCATGTACTCAGCAGAACTGTGGCACCAAGATCAAGATATTTAATATTTTATAAGCTGATTTACATGATAAACAATCTAATTACACTATTAGATTGCTTTCCTGAAGTCATTATTGAAAAAAATAAAACAGTATAACTTTTCGCGAGGACCTTTCTTATGCTTTTAACACACAAACAAGTACCTGTCATAGTTTGGATCTTCAGTGTCCCCCAAAGGTCCATGTGTTAAAGACTTGGTCCCCAGCCTGGTGTGACTGGGAGGTGGAAATTTTCAGAGGTGGAGCAAGTGGGAGGTCTTGGGTCACTGGGGTGTGTGCTGCTGAAGAGGACTGTGGGATTCTGGTCTCCTCATTTTCCTCACTTCTCATCCATAAGGTGAGGTTTTGCTTCGTCATGAAATCCCAATATGATACACTGCCTTGCCACAGGCCCAAAAGCAGTGGGGCCAAGCAATCTCCAAAACTCTAAGCCAAAATAATCCTTCTTATTTATAAATTAAATATCCAGGTATTTGTTATAATGATGGAAAGCTGTAGCTGAATAACACATGACTAGACATTACTTCCATTTTGATATATTTGCTAATTATGTAAAAATAAAGCCAGCATCACAAACCTAGGAATACCAAACCCAGGACTTGAATTGTCCTTTCTCAAAGTCAAGCCCACTTGTGCTCAGCTGACAACATCACTCTAGGGAATTATGAGAGGACAAAAACCACATTATTATTCCTAGATGTTCTGCCCAGCAAATACTTTCATGATACTTAATTGTGAAAGAAAGCACTTATTATCTAGAATATATATAACTCAATCCAATAATTAAAACAACATAAATGGATGAGCAGACATATGTCTAAAGACATATGAGGCTGGGCACAGTGGTGAATGCCTGTAATCCCAGCAGCTTGAGAGGCCAAAGCAGGAGGATTGCAAGTTCAAAGCCTCAGCAACTTAGCAAGGCCCTGAGCAACTCGCAAGACCCTGTCTCAAAAAAAAAAAAAAAAGGCTAGGGATATAGCTCAATGGTTAAGTGGCCTTGAGTTTAAAAAAAAAAAAAAAAAAGGACATATGAATTGACAGTATGTGAAAAGATGCTCATATAGCATTGGTTACCAGAGAAATGCAAAGCAAACCATGATAAGATACCACTACACATCCATCAGAATGACAAAAAAGACTGACAATATCAGGTATTGGGAACCCTTGCATATTACTAGTCGATGTGTAAAATAGTACAAACACATTGGAAAACAACTTGGCAGTTTCTTATGAAGCTTCTCATATAACCCAGAAATTCCACTCTTAGGTGTTTACCTGAGACACAAAAACATACCCACAGAAATATTTCTCCGTGAATAATTTTTAGCAGCTTTATTCACAACAGCCCCAAACTAGGGACAATCCAGCCCAATGCCTATCAACAGGTGAATAAATAAACCACACAGGGCTGCCAGCAATAAAAAAGATAAAAACTATTGATAACACACCATGATGTGGATAAATTTAAAAATATTATGCCAAGTGAAAAAGCTAGACACAAAAGTATGTTCTGTATGATTCTATTTATCTGAAACTAAAATATAAATCTATAGTAATATAAGAGAGGAGTGAAAGGCAGGGGCTGGGGTACAGACTGTTACTGGCAAGTGTTTTCCTTTGGGGTGTGTGGGGGACAACGTCTTGCATCATCTTTGTGGCATGGCTCCACGGGTGTAAACATTTGTCCAAATTTCCCAATTGTACACCTAAGATGTGTGCCTTTTACTGTATGAAACTTATACCTTAATACAGTTGATTTAAAAAATATCGTTAACTAAGTCTTTGCTTAAGAAACCTTCCTAAACTTGATTCAAAAAAGTCTCAGCCCTTATTTCCAAATTACTTAACCAACTTCTAATCTGCAAAATGGAATATACACAATCTGGTCCTGTTTGGGGAAATATTATATATCTTGTCATGGTTTGCTTTGCGTTTCCCTGGCAACCAATGCTATTTGAGCATCTTTTCACATATTATATATAATCATTTGTTATTTGTGGTTCCATATTTACAAATTCACTTAATTTGATATGTAGTCTCTAAATCAATTATTGTAGTACTTTTGTGATGACATGCACGGAATGACATGTTCCTAGTTAAGGATAGTCCAACAGTGTAACCACACTTACAGTTTTCAAAATTTCTACACCCTTTTCACAAATTGCTGTCAGTTTAATAAGCCAACTGATCTTTTCTACCTTTCATGCCACTTAAGTTTTAAGTTTTTTTTTTAGATGTCACCAATTCTTCTCAAATATTGGCATGGATCAGAGATGCCTATCTTCCTGGCAGAGCAGAAGTTCTGATGGGTTGCTACTAGTGACATACTTAGGTAAACAGATCCATGCTCCAGACTAAAACAAACAAATGTCATTAGATATTAATTAACCTGCTATAAACAGCATCAAGCTTTTCTTCTACCATATCTAGTTTTTCCACAAAAACCCAATCCATGTACTCTCTTCCTGTCAACTGTGCTATCCATTGTCCAACCTGAAGGTTTTAATATTTTAGGTTTCATATGGGGAAAATGCCACACCAGCCATTCAGAAGTTCCTTATTTGCTAGTCTAGATGATTTTTACCTAAAATACTTCTAATTTATTTTTGTTGTTTGGAAAGGGGAAACATTTTATCATTACAAAACCCAATGAAAGGTGATTTTCTTTTAAAAAGCCAAGTTTTTTCTTCCAAAAAGAAAAAGGCACAGCAAAAACAAACAAAAAGACCAAAAACCAACCAACCAACCAAACAAACAAAAAACTCTCATAAAACCAAAAAGGTAAACTGGGCGTGGTGGTGCACGCCTGTAATCCCAGCACTTAGGGAGGCCGAGACAGGAGAATTGCGAGTTCAAAGCCAGCCTCAGCAATGGTGAGGCACTAAGCAACTCAGTGAGACCCTGTCTCTACATAAAACACAACAGGGCTGGGGATGTGGCTCAGTGGTCGAGTGCCCCTGAGTTCAATCCCTGGCACCAAAACAAACAAAACAACAGCAACAAAAAAAAACAAACAAAAAAGAAAAAACTATTGTAAAGATTACAATCTTTACACTAAGTTCTCCACAAAGGACAGCCAGCTTCTGCTCACTGCTCACTGAGTACTTACCCTGCTCTGATGGCCTGTGATGACATAATATACTACCAATGACAGGTTAAAAAAAATTAAATATCTGTTGGATTTGTATGAAAGCATTTAATACACATTGATAAACAGGATTAAAAGGCTGATCTCATTAGGAATGTTTTCAAGGCCTATAAGTAAGTTCCCTTACCCTATGCTATCCCCGCTCCCCAGCTCATCCCTGAATATTCTAAAGGACCTCAAAGTAAAACCCTTCAAGATTTAGAGTAACCAAGGAGTAACTCCAAAAATTTATGTGAATGCAGTAATAAAGTTATCTGAAGTGAGAACAGGAGAGACCATGATATCTTGATTTTCCACTTTTAAGTCAAAGTTAAATTTGGTGTCAAATTAACACCATGGAAGAAATTAGTTAAGGAAAGCTGATGGACTTATTAACAAGCATTTGTTTCTAATGGTATCAATCAGAAACATGGGCAATACCGAGCCAGTCCCTTGCTTTTCCAGAGTCACAAGAAGCAAGATAGATTGTGGGAAAATGCCTAAAGTTAGAGTTATTTAAGGCTATTCAGAAATTTGGCATGTTCTTCTCCTCTTGGCAATAGGGTTTCTCCTCCAATCTTTGGACCAGTCTTTTCCTAGAAAAATGAAATTACTTAATAAGAAATGGTTTAACATTATTTTCTCAGATCATCAAAATTAGTCACAAATTAACATTCAAGTGATATACCTCTATAGTTGGGATCTACTATGTCCCCCAAAGACCCATGTTAAAGGCTGGGTTCCCAGCATGGCACCACTGAGAGGCGTGGCACTTTTAAACAGGTGGGATATAACGGGAGGTCTTAGGTCATTGGGGTTGTGCCTTTGAAGGGTCTGTGGAACCCAGGCTGCTGCTTCTTTTTCACTCCTAATCATCAGGTAGATAGGCCTCCTCTGCCATGCACTCTCACCATGATGTGCAACCTTCCCACAGACCCAAAAGCAATGGCGCCAACCAGCTCTGGATTCAAATCTCTAAAACTCTGAGCTGAAATAAATCTTTCCTCTTTTAAGTTGATTAGCTCAGGTAGTTTTTTAAAGTAACAGAAAACTTATGAGCACACCTACCTTTAGCATTCCATCTCGTTCCCATTTGTAGAGGCCACAATTACTGAAAGAGAAAAGATGGATTTACTTAGTGGTGAGGTATATGCCCACACACATAAAGACATGGGGCTCTCTGTGCAATGTGAAGAGGCAAAAAAAACAACATAGGAAATTATCTTTGCACTTTGAAGGTGGAGATAGGGTAAAAGAAAAATATAACAACTAGAAAAACAACAAGAACCATAAAAGTACAAAGCTGTAAGGTTAAAAAAAAATTCCCTAATGATTTAACTTAAATAAAAATCAACGGTATGGGAAAAATATACTTGCAATGATTAAAACTATATGGGACTAAGACCTTAAGTACTCAAGGCACATCTACAAATGAAGAAGAAAAAGAAGCTCCAGTAGGAAAATTAATGAGATAAAGAGAAAATTACAAAAGAGGAAATTCAAAAAAGACTGAAAAGCATATGAACTGATATTAAAAATATCAATAATCAAATACATACAATTTTAACAAAACTATCAGGATGCCACTTTGTACTCTGGCAAAAATGTTAAGGACAGGAGAATATGGATATCCCTGTGTAGGCCTGATGAAGGGCAGACTGGCCTGGTCACTCCAGAGAGTGACGTTGTAGGAGACTGGGCCACACAGGTGTGGTGCAGGGAAGAGCTGTCAGGCTGAGCAGGCAAGAACACCCTGCTCTCTCTGGCCTCGGAACACCAAGACCTGGCCTCAGCCCATTGCCAACTGATGTGCCCGGAGACTCCTCTTCCCCTAGCCCCCGGAGACTCTTCTCTCCCTAGCCCCGGCTCTTTGTCAACTGATATGTCTGGCCAGACTTCTCTTCTTCTGACCTTGGCTCCTGCCAGCGGGCCCAGCTTCTTGCCACTTTCCCATAGTCCCAGACTGATACCAGCCCCACACAGATACCGGCCCTGGCTTCTAGTCAGCCAGCCCCGGCTTCTGCTCAACTCAGATGACCTTCTAGGTGACTGGCTATAAACCAATTAGGTAATCCTCTGGTTGAACACTTTTATGTATATAAGCTCCTGCATTACAATAAATCTTTGAGCTGTGTCATGAACACTGCCTCCGGTGCCTGATTCCTGGGTCGGTTGGCACCGCCATACTCACCTCCTATCAGATCACCCTGTTCCAGAAACAACAACATGATGTAATACTACCTGGCCAGTTCTAATCCTAGGTACATCCCAAAGCATCTCCTATACAAGACCCTGTAAGGACCTAAGGGGTGAGTGAGGGGTACTGGAAATCCACAGATGAAATGTGATGAATGCCAGTCATGGAACAGTGTTATCAGTTGGTGGAACATACTAGATATACACAGAGCAAACAGAGGTATCCTAAAAACACTGAGTGAAAAGAGACATTAAGATGAGACATTTGGGGCTGGGGTTATGGCGCAGTGGTAGCGTGCTCGCCTAGCACACGTGAGGCACTGGGTTTGATCCTCAGCACCACATAAAAATAAAATAAAGATATTCTGTCCACCTACAACTAAAAAATAAATATTAAAAAAAAAAAGATGAGACATTTAATACAATGCCATTTATGCAAAATAAAAGTGCATAAAACCAGAACATTTTACAAAAAAACAAAAGCCTAATATTAATCTTCTGAGAATGGATAATTATGATGTTAAGAGATGGAAAGGGGGTGAGGAAGGGGATAAAGAGAATATGTAAATAAGGCAAGGAGGATGGTGAATGGACCAGAGATGGAAGAGGACGTATTCCTCAGCTCTCCCAAGAGGGCAGCATCACAGTGTATGTGACCTAGCAGCTCTGCATTGTACCCGAGGAACCCCCAAAAGTAACCACACAAAAACAAAAGGCCATTAAGACACATAATTTCTCAAGTGTTAAAGAAATTTTAAATGAGCAAAAGATTCCTTGGAGTGGAGAGAGAAAAATAATTCTATATCTTAGTCCCTAATAAGCACATATATTCACCAGCCCAACCTATACATACTTCATTTATTCCATGAACATTTCTGAGAACCTACACCATATTAAGGGTTGGGGATTCAGCAGTACAAAGGAAGTGTCCCTGCCTCCCAGGGATTCCAGCTGACAACTCTAGTGTTGGGGATATCCAGGAGCTATAAGAAGGCATGGAATAATGGTCCTGTGATCCTTTTAACCTCACATGGGAACACCAAAAAGACTTAAGGAGCCCTGCATGAGACAGAAAACCCCAAGCAAAGTTCATACCCGCAGTGCTTCTTTGGGAGCCTGTCAAGGGAGATGCTTCGGTTTCCACAGGGACACTTGAAAAACCTCTTGACACCGTCATGCCAGTGGTAGTCATGCTGCTCGCTGACACAGGTCTCCAAAGGTTTGAAGTGGGTGTAGGTGCACTGCACAAACCAGCAGACCACACATTCATGAAGAGTTTTTAAGGAGAGCCTGGGTAGCCACCCTCTGCTCCAAGTCCACGGTGTCTTCCCCTTACTGCTCAGGTCAATGCTGGGGACGTCACCAGATTATCTTCTAGCTCTGTGGATCAAGTGATTTCTTGACTCTCCCTTATACTGATTACTACTTTTTCTAATGTCTACCTGAATTTCTGGCATGAAGTACTCAATAACTTCTGTGACATTAGACAATAGTGAGGGCCATAGGAGCACAGTGTTGTAAACTTCTCAAGAGCTTAGGCTGGTCTGTCCTCGACTCCTTATAGGCTACTGATGATGGATAATGAGGCTTGGGACTTACTTAGAAAGGCTGATCAGTAGCTCTTTCACTTTCTCCTACAAGATCTATGAAAATGACATAAGCTCACTATCACTCCAATTTCACAAGCAGCAAAACCAAAAACTACTACATAACTCATCTTCAGTTTTGATCCCTGAAAGGAGTGAAGAGAAGAAGAAACGGTAGAAAGTTGAAATGGGCACACTCACCGTTTTACATGTCACTACTCGACACTTCACTTCTCTGATGCTTCTCATCTTTTCTTCCATTTGTTCTTTTTTCACCAGTGGCTCAAAATAGCATTCCTGCAGCTCAGCCTCCAACTGAATGACAAAACAGCCAAGAGGATTTGTACAAATTCCAATATCTGCTCAGGCAGTTGGGTAATAATAATAATAATCAGTTGGGAGAATAATAAAAACAGAACTGAAGAGACAGGCTAAATGTTAGAGAACCCCAGGTAATAAATACCTCAGAACTGCAAACCAAAGATGAAGATAAATAGAAATGAGCTCTTAAAATGTGTGCGCGTGTGCACATGCATGAGGTGGGGGTGAGGGTGGGGGAGCAAAACCATGAAAACATTTGGTAATTTGTAAACACCAAATACAAATAAAAACAGCTAACATTATTAACACCGTCATTAGGTCCAGTTTGCACCAGCAGGCAGTTATTTCTACTGTTCAAATAGACTCTACAGGAGGGAACACATTTGAGGTCTCCGGTAATGACAGCCCCATTTACTAGGTACTGGTCCCCAGTCTGAGCACTTGGCAGAACTTCCTGGGTGCTGAGAACAAGGAGTAGGATGAGGTCAGGGAGGTGTTTACTACAGAAGGTGGACATAGCTTGAATTGGCACAGCTGCACAAGGCGAGAGAGTTGTGTCTGAGACCCCATGAGGAAGGAGCTCATCTCTATAGTCTTTAGGAGTCGGCTCTGATAACTCCATTGCCTGAGTTTAAGTCTAGTGGGTTTTAAAAAAAAAAAAAAAATTTTTTTTTAGTTGTAGATGAACATAATATCTTTATTTTATTTATTTTTATGTGGTGCTTAGGATCAAACCCAGTGCATGCGAGGCAAGTGCTCTACCACTAAGCCACAATCCCAGCCCCAAGTCTAGTGGTTTTTAAAGATGGTTTATAACTATCTTGTTACTTGTTAATCAAGAGAGCAGATCATCAGGCATATCAACACTAAGTGGAAACAACACTAGCCCTAGAGACATTTTGAGCATACATGGGGCGCTTTTTTGTCATCCCCATGATTGCTATCTCCACCACTGGCAGGGAACACGGACGCTATGTTTTCTGCAATGTAAAGAACAGTCCCCTGAACAACAAAGGATTGTTAGTTATTCAATGTGGCTTCTGTGCATTCTGTGGGACATCCATGTGCATGAGAAAGCTAATTATAACCCTAAACCTAACCGCTTTATATACAACCCTAAGTTATTTGTGCATAGTTTTAACATACACTGAATATTCTAAGAGTACAAATAGGCAACTGAGGGTTTCCCAGGATAATTTACTGTTAAAAAAAAAAATCACACTATCAAAGAAATAGGCCCACAGCCAGGCCCGCTGGCGCACACCTGTAATCCCAGCACTTTGGGAGACTGAGACAGGACAATCGCGAGTTCAAAGCCAGCCTCAGCAACGGCGAGGCACTAAGCAACTCAGCGAGACCCTGTCTCTACATAAAACACAAAATAGGGTTGGTTGAGTACCCCTGAGTTCAATCCCAGGTACAAAAAAAAAAAAGAAATAGGCCCATGGTACTTAACAAGAAAACACAGCTACGTGAGCCCTCATTTCCAGCTGTGTCATGTACACTTATAAATTCAAGCCTCTAACTGCTTCGTTATTTCTTCTAGGGTAAGCTATGCCTAAGCATTTACAACGAAAAATGTTATTTTCCTCTTTTTTAAATTTTTATATTCGTTAGGAAGCTATGCTAATATCTTTGAAATTATAAGTATAGGTAATATATATCATCCATAAATTTTATTTTATGATAAAGAAGCAATGAAAAAGTACTTCATATTAAAAGGGTCTTTGGGAGTAATGAGGTTAACTACTGATTTAAAGCATTTGAAATGCCAATATTAAAATATTTGAATGGAAAAAATACCTTTCCATATTGCAAGGCAGAAAATATTAGCAGTATTCGGCCATTTACACATAATCTCACAGCAATAACTACATAGAAACAATTTTATATATTGAAGTCTGTTTAAATAATAAGCAAATTGCTATTCTTCAGTACAAGGACAAGGGTAAAGCTAAAATTATTTGAAAATATTCCTGCCTTTCAAAGCAAAATCAAATAAACTGCCGTAGCTATTTCTTGACTTATATAAAAGAAATAGTTCTTAGTCCTACAACAAAGCAACTCAGGTTTGAAGGACATGGACATCTCCCTGATCTTTTTGGTTCTTACCTCTTTCTGGATGTCTGCGTGCTTCGATTTTGCTTTTAAAACTTTCTGAAATTCCTCAGATTCCAGGTAAGTGAGCTGCTCTCTCCGTTTTTTCCTGGCGGGCTCCAATTCATCCTCAGCTAGAGCAGAAAGAAAAAATGTCAAGTGTAACAGAGAGATCTGAGAAAGCCATCGTGCCTTAGATGTTCTACTTTCTCCCACTCTCTGCCTATCAGGTCCTTCAACCTTGAGACACCTGTCGGTAGCAGCTGGGAAAAGCTCAGGGAGTGAGCCAAGCAGTAGAACCTAGACTACGGAGCAGAGGCAGACTTGACCACTAGATTAGAACATATCTTTTACAGCTGGGCGCGATGGCGCATGCCTATAATCCCAGCATTTGGGAGGCTGAGACAGGAGAATATCGAGTTCAAAGCCAGCCTCAGCAAAAAGCAATGTGCTAAGCAACTCAGTGAGACCCTGCCTCTACATAAAACACAAAATAGGGCTGGGGATGTGGCTCAGTGGTTGAGTGCCCCTGAGTTCAATTCCTGGTACCAAACAAACAAACAAACAAAAAATATATATATATCTTTCACTTTAATATAAGGAGATGATTATGATAACAGGTAACAAGAACAAAAATCTTACTTACAAACCAATTAAAAAATGGCATTACCAACTGCAGTTTTAAAAATAAACAGCAATCTAAAACAAAGGAATTCTATTTCTTTCAAAGTAAATCTTCATGCTAATGTATTCTGCAAAGATTCAATGAGGAACCCTTTTCCAGAATGTTCAAATTGTGTATAATTTCATTTCAATTTAATGTGATTATAAAAAAACAATTAGTTCCAATTGCAAATCTTACGTGGGGGAAACGCAAGTGAAAAAATTACTTTCACTGGGCACAGTGGTGCATGCCTGTAATACCAGCTACTCAGAAGGCCAAGGTAGAAATATCACAAGTTCAAGTCAACCTGGGAAGACCCCATCACAAAATATGAAAGGTTGGGGGCGTAGCTCAGAGGCAGAGCGCTTGTCTAGCATGTGCGAGATCATGGGGTCAATCCTCAACACCACCAAAAAAAAAAGAGACTTGGAATCAGAGCACTGGTTATGGTTGAGAACTCAGAACATTTCCCTAATAAATGGAATCTTTCGGGCTGGGATTGTGGCTCAGCGGTAGAGCGCTTGCCTCGCATGCGTAAGGCACTGGGTTCGATCCTCAGCACCACATAAAAATAAATCAATAAAGATATTGTGTCCACCTACAACTAAAAAGTATTAAAAAATAAATAAATAAATGGAATCTTTCTCTCACTGCTAACTTTGAAACAGTAGTACCTTGAGGAGAAAACGTATTGTTCTTTTCTACACGATTCTTCACATCCAGGACATTCTGGGGGTCCTTTTGTTTCCTCGTAATGTTGTTTGGATCAGTTTTTGTAAGAATCTGGCCTTTTGCCCTTAATTTGGAGATAGCAGCTAACTAGAAAAAAAAAGAGAAGAGAGGGATGAAATAGGCACCCAAAGCCCCTTCCCCTTCCCAGTTATGAACCAGCAGAGTTTGGCTATTTTCTGATGGAAACAGGTGAAGTATTTCTTTATCTTACCTATAATTAGTAACAATTATTAACATCTAATAACATAGGGACAGTTCTATAAACTGATGAAGTTTCAGTTTATTTTAATTAAATAAATAGTTTAATATCATAGACTACAGGCTTCCAGATCTATAAGGGGACCACATGATCATTCTGGAAGTTTTAGAATCAGAATTCAGATAGAATTCCAGCTCAGCCCCTGAGTAGCATGTTAACTATAGGAAAATTACCTTATTTCTCAGTCTCTGTTCCTACATTGATAAAGTAGGGATGACTGCATTGACCTGTCTTATAAAGTTGTAGTTGCTTGGATTCAATGAGACAAAGCACACACCTGCACATGGGACCAGCATGGCATGCAAACATGGCATGTGCAGAGTAATATTACTCAATATGTGCAACTGCTATTATTATTGGTATTACTGTTATCATTATTATAGGTGAGGGGTTTGGCTTAGAGTGAGCTTTTGTCCTTAATTGGGTTATTCCTGGTGACCAGAGAAAAGCAGAGAGAGGCTCAACCAAGAGGTTCAACCAAGGGACTCAGGCAGTTGACAGGTGTCCCCCACCCCTATTTCAGCCAGAGCAATTTAGCTTTCATCTGTTGAAAGACTGTACTTCTGTGTAGGTTCTTTTTAAAGAATTCTTTTTTAATTTTTTGGTTGTTGGGATTAAACCTAGGGCCTTGTACAAGCTAAATACACAGTCTACCACTGAGCTACAACCCCAACCTAAAGGAGTCCTTAAACCACTATTTTTTAATCTTGCCTCAAAAATCCCAATTTTTTAAGCCAATCCCCCCAAACCAAAGGCCAAATGTTTTCTCTAGTATGTGAATGCTAATTCACAATAAGGGGGGAGAGCGCTAGGAAGAAGAGAGTTTCTTTAGATTAGGTAGAGGGGAGTGAAGGGAGGGGAGAATAGGGAATATGGGGATAGAACGGATAGTAGAATGAAACAGACATTATTACTTTATGTATATACATGACTGCATGACCGATGTGATTCTACAACATGTACAATAAGAAAAATGAGAAATTATACCCCATCTATGTATGCTATATCAAAGTGCATAAATGCATCCTACTGTCATGTATAACTAATTAAAACAAATTAAGAAATTTTTTTAAAAATTCCAATATTTTCCCTGACACCAATGTCTCCAGCTGAAAAGCAGTATGTTCCTGGAAGCTATCTCCTTCAGCCTGATTAGGAACAGTTGAGATAGGGCTCTAATTTTCTAGACTGAATGAATAATATGTGGATACCATTATCATTTAAAATTCCTTTGACTCTACTTAAGATGACTGCTAAATAACCGCTAGGCATCTGTCTTCCTGAACTTGAGTATGTGGTTTGAAACTCAAGCTGTGTCTTACGGAATACAAAATTAAGCACTAAAGAAAATAGAAGCCAATTACCTTTTTAGCTTCTGCAACTGCACTCAGTTTTGGTCTCGGTGGTGGTGATTCATCGAAAAAGAGAACATCTTCCCCTTCTGAGATGCCTCGGCCAAGTTTAGGCACCTGTGTGGCTGTCGTGCCTTCCAGCCCTGGGAACTCGGCCCCTGTTCGAGGAGACTGAACAGTGGGAAGCTGAGATGAGCATGGAACAGCTGGGCTCCGGACTTCATTGGAGCTTTGGAGAAATCTTTAAAGAAATATGCAGAAATAAAACATTCAAAGGGTTTAACACAAATGGAAACTCCAGAACTCAAAGTTGACTGGGAGACTCTAGCAGGACAACAGATGATAACCTGGTTGTTAGTAAAATAATTTATCCTCCTTGGTCCATAATTAAAATTACACAAAAGGGGGCTGGGGCTGTAGCTCAGCGGTACAGCGCTTGCCTCGCATGCGTGAGGCACTGGGTTCGATCCTCAGCACCACATAAAAATAAATAAGGATATTGTGTGTCCATCTACAACTTAAAAAAAAAAAAAAACTTTAAAAAAAAATTACACAAAAGAACAACTCTAACACTTAAATTAATTGACTTTTCATTGAACAAGCTATAATTGTTGCATATTTTAGTACTGATGACTCTTTCACCGTCAACTGGCTTTTCCGTGGATGACCTCTGCAGGGCACAGTCCTGAAGCTAAGACGTGGACAGAATTCCAGCTTGTGGTTAGCTCTAGGACCTGTAGGACCTCACTGAATCCTTCTACATTTTAGTTTACTCAGCTAGGAAGACATTAAATATAGAATGTGTTTGGAAGTCCTTAATAGCGAGGCATTGTAACCTGCATGGTGATTATACATGGTTTTAAGAGTTATTTAAAAATAGTGAATCTCTAAAACTAAAAAGCTTCTCAGCAAAGGACACAATCAATAACACAAGGAGAGAGCCTACAGAATGGGAGAAAATCTTTATCACACTCACCTCAGCTATAGCACTAATCTCCAAGATATATAAAGAACTCAAAAAATTTATCAAAAAAACCAAATAACCAATCAATAAATGGGCTAAGGAACTGAACAGACAATTCACAGAAGAAATACAATTGATAAACAAACATGAAAAAATGTTCATCATCTCTAGCAATTAGAGAAATGCAAATCAAAACTAAGAGTTCATCTCACTCTAGTCAAAATGGCAATTATCAAGAATACAAGCAATAATAAGTGTTGATGAGGATATGGGGAAAAAGGTACACTCCTACACTGCTGGTGGGACTGCACATTGGTGCAACCAATCTGGAAATCAGTATGGAGATTCCTCAGAAAACCTGGAATGGAATCACCATTTGACCCAGCCATTCCACTCCTTGGTCTCTACCCAAAGGACTTAAAATCAGCATACTACAGTGATATTGCCACATCAATGTTTACAGCAGCCCAACTCACAACAGCTAAACTATGGAAGCAACCTAGATACCCTTCAACAGATGAATGGATAAAAAAATGTGGTACATATACACAATGTATAGATAATATTACTCAGCCTAAAGAAGAATGAAATTATGGCATTTGCAGGTAAATGGATGGAACTAGAGAAAATCATGCTAAATGAAATAAACCAATCCTCAAAACCAAAGGCCCAATGTTTTCTCTGATAAGTGGATGCTGATCCATAGTATGTATGTGTGTTGCGGGTGAGGTGTTGGGAACAATGAAGGAACTTTGGCTTGTGCAGAGAAGTCAGAGGGGAGGGGAAGGAGTGTAGGGATGGGAAGGATGATAGAATGAGACAGACATTATTACCCTATATACATGTATGATTACACTACTGTTGTGATTCTGCACCATGTACAGCCAAAGGAATGAAAAGTTATACTCCATTTGTGTACAATGAGTCAAAATGTAGTCTACTGTAATATATAACTATCTTTGATTTGTCCACTTTCTCTATTTTCCTTTTAAAATAACTCTGCGTTTTTTAGTGCCTCATTTTTCTCACTTATGTGAATAACTAGGTATAACAATCTACTCATTGATTCTGCCTGTATTTAAAAACCTAATTGTGACAAAATCAAGAACTGAGGCAGACCAATCCCGCCTGTTGCATGGAGGAGGTGGAGCAGACCAACCCTGGACCCTCGTGCAGAGTAGGAGACCGACCCTGCTATGGCCAACCCTCCCATCTACCACCAAGTGGCTTTCCCAGCCTGCTTCCATCTAGAGACAACAGTCAGGACAAGGAAGACCATCAGCAAGGTCCCTGCAGGCCTGGTTACAACATAGGTGAGGTATTGGTAACCTGCAGGGACACTACAAGATCATAGGGTAGAAAATGTAATACCCCAGATTGGCACTGCTAGAGAGGAAGACACATGAACAACATGAAAAACAAGGGAAGAAAATGCTCCAAACAAACCAAGATGCTACAATAATAGAATCCATTGACAGCACAGAATAATATAAGAGAGCAATTACAAGGCAACAATTGATCACTCTAACAAAGAGATAAGAGAGCAAATACAGGGAGCAAATGATTACTTCAAGAAAGAGATAGAGATTCCGAAAAAACAAACAAACAAACAGAAATCCTTGAAAGGAAGGAAACAATAAACCAAATAAAAAATTCAATAGAAAGCATCACCAACAGACTAGATCACTTGGAAGACAGAACCTCTGACAATGAAGACAAAATACACAATCTTGAATATAAAGTTGACCACACAAAGAAGATGGTAAGAAACCATGAACAGGGGGCTGGGACTGTGGTGCAGTGGTAGCGTGCTCACCTAGCACGCATGAGGCACTGGGTTCGATCCTCAGCACCACATAAAAATAAAATAAAGATATTCTATCCACCTACAACTAAAAAATTAAAAAAAAAAACCAAAAAACAAAAAAAAAACCATGAACAGAACATCCAAGAATTATGGGATAACATGAAAAGACCAAATCTAAGAATTATTAGGATAGAGGAAGGCACAGAGATACAAACCAAAGGCATGCACAATCTCTTCAATGAAATAATATCAGAAAATTTCCTGAACATGAAGAGTGAATTGGAAAATCAAATACAAGAGGCTTACAAGACACCAAATGTACAAAACTACAACAGATCCACACCAAGGCACCATACAATGAAAATGCCTAGCACACATAATAAAGATAGAATTTTAAAAGCTGCAAGAGAAAAGTTTCAGATTACATATGGGGGAAAACAATTCAGATATCAGCAGATTTCTCAACCCAGACCCTCAAAGCCAGGAGATCCTGGAACAACATATACCAAGCTCTGAAAGAAAATGGATGCCAAACAAGAATCTTACATACAGCAAAATTAAGCTTCAAATATGATGATGAAGTAAGAACTTTCCATGATAAACAAAAGTTAAAAGAATTTACAATGAGAAAGCCTGCACTATAGAACATTCTCGGCAAAATACTCTGAGGAGGAAATGAAAAAACGAAACAACAGTGAAAATTGGCAAAGGGAGGAACTACACTTAAGGAAAAGCCAATCAAAGGAGAAACCAAGTCAAGTTAAAAACCAAAAATAAACCAAAATGACTGAGAATACAAAACATATTTCAATAATAACCCTGAATGTGAATGGCCTAAACTTATCAATTAAGACATAGACTGGCAGGTTGGATTAAAAAAAAAAAGACCCAACAATATGTTGCCTTCAAGAGACTCATCTCATAGAAAAAGACATCCATAGACTGAATGTGAAAGGTCCATTCACATGGACTGCATAAACAAACAGGTGTTTTCATCTTCATATCAGATAAAGAGGACTTCAAACCAAAGACAGTCAGAAGGGATGAAGAAAGTCATTTCATACTGTTTACGGGAACCATACATCAACAAGATGTAACAATCTATGCCCTGAACATAAATATCTATGCCCTGAACAATGGAGCATCCACATATATCAAACAAACCATTCTCAATTTCGAGAATCAAATAGACCACAACACAATAATACTGGGTGACTTTAACACACCTCCCTCACCACTGGTCAGATCTTCCAAACAAAAACTAAACAAAGAAACCATAGAACTCAACAAAACCATCAATAATTTAGAATTAACAGACATACACAGAATATTTCTGAGAAATACGTGAATACATGTTTTTCTCAGCAGCACATGGATCCTTCTCTAAAATAGATCATAGGTTATGCCACACAGCAAGTCTTAGAATACAAAAAAAATAGAGATACTACCTTTCATTCTATTAGACCATAATGGAATGAAATTAGAAATCAAGGATAAAATATAAAATACTCCAACACCTGGAGACTAAATAATATGCTGCTATTGAATGACACATGGATAACAGAAGACATCAGGGAGGAGATAAAAAAAAATTCTTAGAGGTAAATGAGAACTCTGATACAACATATCAAAATCTCTGGGACACTATTAAGGCTGTGTTAAGAGGAAAGTTCATTGTACTGAGCTCATTCATTAAAAGAAGAAAAAGTCAATGAACGACCTGACATTATATCTCAAAGCTCTAGAGAAAGAAGAACAAATCAACACCCAAAGAGGAAGACAGGAAATAATTAAAATCAGGGCTAAAATCAATGGAATTGAAACAAAAGAAACAGTTCAAAAAACTGACAAAACAAAAAGCTGGTTTTGAAAAAATAAATAGAACTGATAAACCTTTGGCCATCCTAATGAAAAGGAGGGAGAAAACCCAAATTACCAAAATTCGTGATGAAAAGGGAAATATCACGACAGACACTATTGAAAAACAGAAGATAATTAGAAACTACTTTGAAAATCTATACTCCAGTAAAACAGAAAATCCCAAAGACACTGACAAATTTCTACAGGCATATGATCTGCTCAAACTGCATCAGGAGGACATACACAACTTAAACAGATCAATTTCAAGCAAGGAAATAGAAGACGCCATCAAAAGCTTACCAACCAAGAAGAACCCAGGGCCAGATGGATTCTCAGCTGAGTTCTATAAGATCTTCAAAGAAGAATTAATACCAATACTCCTCAAATTATTCCATGAAATAGAAAAGAAGGGAACCCTTCCACACTCATTCTATGAGGCTAGTATCACCCTGATTCCAAAACCAGACAAAGACACATTGAAGAAAGAAAACTTCAGACCAAACCAATATCCCTGATGAACATTGACACAAAAATTCTCAAAATTCTGGCAAATCATACACAAAAACATATTAAAAAGATAATGCACCACAATCAAGTTTGTTTCATCCCAGGTATGCAAGGTTTGTTTAACATATGGAAATCAATAAACGTAATTCATCACATCAATAGACTTAAAGTCAAGAATCATGATTATCTCTATAGATGCTGAGAAAGCATTTGACAAAATACTAGAAAAACTAGGGATAACAGGAACATACCTCAACATTGTAAAAGCTATCTATGCTAAACCCAAAGCTAACATCATCCTAAATGGAGAAAAATTGGAAGCATTCCCTCTAAAACCAATCTGGAAAGCAGTATGGAGATTCCTTAGAAAACCTGGAACGGAACCACCATTTGACCCAGCTATCCCACTCCTCGGTCTATACCCAAAGGACTTAAAAACAGCAAACTACAGTGATGCAGCCACTTCAATGTTTATTGCAGCTCAATTCACAATAGCTAAACTATGGAACCAATCTAGATGCCCTTCAATAGATGAATGGATAAAGAAACTATGGTATATATACACAATGAAGTATTACTCAGCATTAAAAGTAAATAAAATTATGGCATCTGCAGGTAAATGGATGGAGTTGGAGAATATCATGCTAAGCGAAGTAAGCCAATCCCAAAATACCAAAGGCTAAATGTTCTCTCTGATAAGTGGATGCTGATCCATAATGGGTGAGGGGGCATAGGAAGAATGGAGGAACTTTGGTCAAAGGGGAGGAATGGGAGAGGAGGGGATATGGGGGCAGGAAAGATGGTGGAACGAGGTGGACATCAATGCCCTAGGTATATGTATGACTGCACATATGGTGTGACTCTATATTGTGTACTACTAGAGAAATGAAAAGTTGTGCTTCATTTGTGCAAAATAAATAAATGGGGGAAAAATGAGAGAGAGAGAGAGAAAGAGAAAGACAGAGAGAGAGGGAAAAGGAGAGAGAGCATGCACGAGTACGTGCACCAAACAACTGAACACGTTTTCCCTTTCTACAAAAATCCTCGTCATGCTTCATTCCTTTCTTTCCATAAGAGGTGCTAACTAGTCTACATCTGGTCTCAGGAGTCACTAGCCTAAGTTAGATATGCAGAGCCTTCAATGCTCTTCAGGTTATGACAACCTGATTATATATCCAAACAAAATCAGAAGTCACATTTTTGAAACTGAAATCTATTAAGAAATCCAGAGGATTCCCAAGATGAACTACCTAAACAGGGAATGTTAAATCTGCTCCTCTTACCGTTTCTGTATTTCTTCTGATTTCCTCTTCCTCATCTCCAACATTTGCTGCTTCTGCTGCTTCAGGAGGGCTGATGCCGAGATAGACTGGATGGCGGGTTTTGGGCTGCCCATGATCCCTGAAACACAAGCCCATCTTGAGGGTTCCCTGACAGCCAAGAACTAGGGCCCACACTGCAGCCTGCAAACTGATTGTACCTGAAGCCTTGGCTTTGGCTAAGTGTTGTTTTAAGTTTCTGGCTCCAAACGTTGGCAGGTCCATCAGTTCTCTGAACTCCTCAGAGCAAGTCAAGGCCTTCTGGGATATTCCTGGGATGTTCAAACATTGGCTTTAGAAGGGATCCAAAATTCAGATTGGCTTGATTTCACAGGATGTGTCACTTTTAAAACTCTGTACTCATAATTTAATCATTTAAAATGAAGCAAATGGAATACCAAGAGAAAATACAGAGCCTTTGACCTCTAACATCTGACTAGGACTGCAAGGGCATTTTAAGTATGTTATATCTAGTAATGACTAGAATACTAAGCACCTACTATCTGTGGTGTTGTTTCATCCACTATTTCTGGAATATGTATGATAGATAAGGGTCCATGCTAGGCCCTGGCCATGTTAGGACCAAAAGTACATGGTAGGATAGCATTCTCTGACTTAGTATTATTTTAACAGAAGATAACTGATACAATTGCCCAGGAATTTAAAACCACTGGTTCTAATGCTGGATATTAAGAGTCTGACCCACATACATTAAGATATCTTTTTTTTTTAATTTTATTTTTTTAGTTGTAAATGGACCTTTATTTTATTTTTATTTATATATGGTACTAAGAATCAAACCCAGTGCCTCACACATACTAGGCAAGTGCTCTACCACTGAGCTATGATCCCAACCCCACATTAAGATATCTTAAAGTACACAAAGCCAAGGCACAGCTACAATCACCACATGCTTTTCCTTAATGTCCTGCTACTGGGCTTGATGCCTTTAGCTTAGGCCATATTATTCATTAAGTGCAGGTGATGGCTGGATATTCATCACTTAAGAGTATAAGCCAAATACAACATATTTCAATTGGAGAAAGAAATTTATGGTGAAGAAACCAAGTTACCGAGTTTTTGCTGAGTTTCCTGAATTATCAAGTTTGTGCCCTTTACAACCAGATTACTTAGAGTGGTTTGAATCTTCTTCTTAGGAGCAACAGCCGCAGCACTGAAATGACAAGAGCCACACCATGAAAGAAAAAAAGCACTAACTCCAATGCTCTGGTGAGTAAAGAGGTCACAGAAATAAATACTCAATGTATTTACTACCAACTGCTGAAATTTCTCAAAGCACCACGCAAGTAGGCTTTATTAGCGGCACGGCCTGGCAGTGTAATTGGTTTATGTGGAGAACAAGAGGTGACCTACAAATTTGCTTGGGGCCATTCTGGAAGTGCAAAAGAAATACAAATTATATCAACATTCTAGAAGTCTAGGAATTTGTCTTAAGATGATTAAGCTTTGTATAAAAATTGAGGATAGTAACTACACCTTGGTTTATTAGTTATGATGTTATAAATTAGAATCACATTAATGTTCCTCTAAGTGTTTAAAAGAGCCAAGTATAAGAATATCACATAACCACTAAAAATAATGACATTAAATATTTTACCAGGAAAACATTATTTTGTGAGAGAAAAAAAAGAGGTTACAAACCAAAGTATAATGTGGCTTGCTTAATATTACCAAAATTTAAACTTTTTTTAAAAAAAAGTCCCAAACACCTGGATGCATAAATACCAAACAGCTGATTGTTTTCTAAGTGGTGGGATTATTAGTGATTTTTATTTTCTTCTTTTGGTTGTATTGCATATTCTCATTTAAAAATAATGCACACATACTGCTTTTTAGCAGTGTGGAAAAAAACCCTAAAATTATTTTAAATCATAAAAATGTGCTTGATGTTACCAAATAAATAGGAAGTGCGAATCCTCTTGCCCAATTCCTATTGTATTGGGAACAAAATCTATTTAATGTTAAACCAACTAAGGCTCCTTTGTGCCAAGTTCCCACCTGTCACGTCTTCAGATGTGCTCCTCACAATATGGTGACAGGACCATTGATCATCTACTTCAGGGACTCACAGACAATCTGAGATCCCCAGAAAAGGGGCCATGAGTGTCTGCCCTGCATCATCCCACCCCTCATGTAAGATTTCATAGCATGTGTTCACTAAATTAAAATTGGGTTCTAAGAGGTCTGCAACCTCGATCAAATAGTCAAGATGGAACTAACTCAAGGGCTATTAACACCACGATGATCATACTTTTTTTTTTAAATATTTTTTTAGTTATACATGGACACAGTGACTTTGGCATATGAATAGCCCCAACAAAATTACATCATTTGTTAAAAGCTAAAAAAAAACAAAAACAAAAACAAAAAGTATGGGCTCTGTGTTAAAGATCAGGACTCAATCTTTCTCCCTTCTGTATGCTTTCCTCTCTAAGAATGGAAGCCCTTTTCTACCACATTATAGGCAGTAAACTATGAAAGATAAAACCTGGACAAGTATCCTATGACAGTTACAAAGTCCAACCACTGGGTTTACTCTTAGGAAACAAACAAAACCCTTGCCCCCAAAGAAGCCCCAAGAATGTCTTACATGGAAGCTGCATAGGATGCAGAAGAAACTCCTCCATAGTAAAAACCATCTTGACATAGCCGCTCTTTTAGGCTGGTGCCTTTGCGTGCAAATTTCTTTGGAATACGTCCTCCAGAGAAGGTGGACTGCAAATCAGCTCGCTTTGCACTGAGTTTCTTGTACTGAGCCTGGATGTGATACTGACAGTACTCACAGTCATTCTGCAAAGAAGAGCAGCTGATGAGGACTAGGGTTACAGCCCTAAAAGCCATGGGGAGGCACACCCTTTCTCCCAGCCTCACAACACTGTCTACATGCAGAGTCTCTACATGTTAAGAGCAGCATTATTCCTATTAGCCAAATGCAGAAACAACTAAAATGTCAATCAACTGAAAAATGGATACACAAAATGCTGTATGTCCATGCAGAGGAATATTATTTAACCATAAAAAGGAAGAAAGTGTTGATAAATATTACAACATGGGTGAAACTTAAAAATGTGGTAAACCAAAGAAATTAGTCACAAAAGGTCACATTCTATGATCCCATCCTATGAAATACTTAGAATAGGCAAATACAGAGACAGAAAGTAGACTAGTGCTTACCAAGGGCTGGGAGAAGAGGGACTGGGGAATGACTGCTAAAGGGTATGGGTTTCTTTTTGAGGTAATGAGAGTTTTCTGAAATTACATAGCAGTGATAGTTGCACAATTCTGTGAATACACTAAAAAATTACTGATTGTATATTTATTTATTTTTAAATATTTTTTTGTTTGTTGATGGATCTTTGTTTTATTCATTTATTATTTATATGTGGTGCTGAGGATTGAACCCAGTGCCTCACACATGCTAGGCAAGTGCTCTACCACTGAGCTACAGCCCCAGCCCCGATTGTATATTTAAAAGGGTGAATTGTATGGTATATGAATTATACCTCAATGAAACTATTTTGTTTTCTTAAAACAGCCATAAGTAAGTTATATTAGAGTACAGGCTAAAATAAGGTTCTCAGTATATTTCATCATTGTGTTTGATCTCTAAACTATAAAGAACCAAAAGCATACTAAAATTTTTTTCTTATACTTAATTGGCAGTTAAAACTTCCCTGCCTTTAGCTTTCTAAACTGGCAATTAGTAACTACACATTTCACTTATCATTTTGACTATTCCGGTTACATAGCCAAACTCAGTTCCAATTTCATCATTACAGCTAAAATACCTAAACTCTAATCCTAATCACTTTTCTTCAGCAGAAACCACCTTAACAAAATTGAAACCAACCAAATTAACAGTCTGTGTACAAGGATCTCCATTCTTCTTCTTGGCTTTACATGTTCCCAAGTCAAGAGCTTCACCCATAATTAAGACCTTCTGAGGATGATCAATAGACAAGCACACCTAAAGGGGAAAAAAGGCAGGGTAAGAGTTAAAGGCAGACAAAAGCAGGGTCTCTTAGTAGTGAGAATGGATAAAAGAATGGTTGGCACTGATTTAAGGCTTTACTGGTCCAAAGGAATTTAAAGCTGGGGCTCTAGAAGAGATTTAGAAGTGGGAGTAAGAAGACATTCAGCTTTCTTCCCAGTCATTTCTCTTGGCTGTCAGAATTGTTTTTTGTTTGGGCTGGTCAAAAGCTCAGCCTCAGAAAATGGATCCCACTTTGCTTTCCCAGCATTCCTAATAGCTAGCAATGGTCATGAGACCGTTTTAGCTAAAGAGACTTAAGCAGGAATTGGTAGGAAAGCAAGGGCTTTCCTAGTAGGAGACAGTGGCTGGCTCACCCTTCCTCATCATTTGCTGCTTTGAATGATGATATGATTGCAGGAGAACAAACCAGTTCTCCCTCATCTTGCGTGCAATTCTCAGGCAGAATGTATTAGGAACACAGGTCCTGATATTAGGAGAAACTGTCCAGAACAGCCTAGATTTTGCCCTCAACCCTCTTAAAACAGGATGTCCTGTACTACTTGAGCTTGTTGTGTTATACAGTCTAGAGCAGAGAAGTTTCCTTTTGGAAACTTTAGCTATGGTGTGCATTGAGGCATGAGCAGACAAGACTCCATCCAGTCTGGCTAGTTTTCCTGAGTCTTAGGACATCAGCTCACTATGAATCCTGGACTTCTGTTGATTTTTGGAGCCTATCTGTGAGTAATAAATTTACTTTGCCTGGCTTATGAAAACATTCTGTATCAATGGACTCAAATTCTGGCAGCCAGGTTTGTGCATAAGCCTCCTGCCTGATCTAAAATTCTAGCAGAAACTGGCAAGGTGTTTTGAGTCCACTACTGGAAGTGCTACCTGGCACAGTACTCTGCACCACAGCAATGACTGGAACTTCAAGCTTGCAACTAAGGAAGAAAGTCAGAGACTCACAGGGCCATTGCCATGACATTACTATACTGCCCATATTTGGATTTTTTATCATGTAAGAAAAACAAACCTCACCATTTATTGTTAAAAACAAACTATAATGAATTTTCCCATTCTCTATAGCCAAACACAAACACATTCCTAACAGATAAAGATATGATGCTGTTCTTTGGTGAAAACAGGAATGAAGTAACTTTTTTTTTTTTCCTCACTTCTGAACTTAATCTGACAAGAAAGCAAAGCTTGCTGGATGAGAGTAAAGAAATTTCCTGGTGCTATTCACACTGGATGTAGATTTGGAATTTATTAGAGAACCATCCACTGATGGTTCCAAAAAGTTCAATATGGCTTGAGAAGAGACTTTGATTCTAAACTGCAATTATGACTGTAATAATTAATGGAGCAAAATTCCTTGAGGCTACCATGAAAATTTATGTAAGGTTTCTAAGGAAACCTGAGCATAAGAGATCAAAAAACTCTAAAAACCTTGGAACTAATTTGAAAAGATGTAGGTACGGTAGTTGTTACAAAACATTTTGGAATATGTAGAAATTCAGAATAGTGGTAGATGATTAACAAACACCAGATTAATGGAGACAATAATATAAAAGCATGGCTCGTTTCTGGGGGTTGACCAATACAAACATTTTTTATAATACTCAGCTAACTTGTAAAGACAATCAATCAATCTAACCACAGACAGATTCTTACCTCCTCTGACCCATCCTTGGGCTTCATGGGGTTAGCATTGAGCAATCCTATGACAGTACCTTGCTCCGTTTTCCAGAGTCCTTTGTGAACTTCCCCAAACAAGAATAACGACACATATCGTGTCAGGTCACGAAGGTCATTCAGTCTCCAGATGCTAAATGTTTTCCCCTGGAATGAATTTTTATTATATTTTTAATAATTTTTGAGTTGTTGTTTATACTGTCTCTATTTATGGTTGAAGTACTAAAGCACTTTTCTTAGTACCAGGGATTGAACCCAGTGGTGCTGAACCACTGAGCCACATCCTCAGCCCTTTTATATATCTTATTTAGAGACAGTGTCTCACTAAGTTGCTTAAGGCCTTCCTAAGTTATAGAGGCTGGCTTTGAACTCCCAATCCTCCTGCCTCAGCCTCCAGGGTTACAGGTCTGTGCCACCATGCCCAGCAGTTCAAATGTTTTACTGTAGAAAAATATGTAAATATAATGAACCCTAAAAATACAATCATCAAATGTCTGCTGATCCTATTCAGTGGGCCAGCACCGCCTTTCTAACCCCTACCCCCAGCCCCTAACCTCCACCATTAAGAGGACAAGAAGCTATAGTTACCATCTAATAAACTCACTGATATAAACTGATACTATGTAAACAATTTGGTAACTATTACTTATCATTGATTAATTATATTATTAGCAATAATAGAAGAGGGTTCTGCTGTATGCTACTAAATCTGTTTGGCTTAAAATAAAAAAAGTATCACTTAAATCTATCACGTCCATTGCCCCATTTATGGAACACCTAAAAAAACCTAAATTAAGCCACAAATATACCATTATGGGAACTTTGAAAGAAATATTTGTTAGAAGCCAGGCGCGGTGGCGTAAGTCCTCCACTTAGGGACGCTGAAACAGGAGAATCGCAAGTTCAAAGCCACCCTCTACAATGGCGAGGCGCTAAGCAACTCAGTGAGACCCTGTCTCTACATAAAACGCAAAATAGGGCTGGGAATGTGGCTCAGTGGTCGAGTGCCTCCGAGTTCAATCTCCAGTACCAAAAAAAAGAAAAAAGAAAAAAAAGAAATATTTGTTAGAGATCCATTCTTTTGAGGAAAAAAGGTGGATAATTAGTGACAATATCCATTAATATTATTGACATAATTAATATTATTGATAGTAAACTCTAACGATTTCCAACCAATTGTAATGTCTCTGTGTTAATTTTTTTAAATTTTAAATTTGTTTCAATTAGTTATACATGACAGTAGAATTCACTTTGATACATCATACATAATGAAGAATAATTTCTCATTCTTCTGGATGTACTTGATGTAGAATCCCATGATTTGTACAGTTATATATGTAAATAGGGCAATAATGCCTGATTCATTCTACTATCCTTCCTACCCCCATACCTGCTCCCCTGTAATCCCAGTGGCCCAGGAGGCTGAGACAGGAGGGTGGGGAGTTCAAAGCTAGCCTCAGCAAAAGCAAAGCACTGAGCAAACTCTGTGAGACCCTGTCTCTAAATAAAATACAAAATAGGGCTGGGGATGTGGCTCAGTGGTCAAATGTCCCTGAATTCAATCCCCAGTAACCCCACACCCCAACAAAAAAAAAAAAAAAAAAAAAAGCCCTCTCTGTCAATTTCACTGAAATTTCAATTCAAGAATTGAAAACCTGGGACTTAACTGGTTAAAGAAAATTGGCTGAGTTTTATAAAATTTCAGAAGTATTATTAAATATTTAGAGAAACACAAATCAAAATGCTGATTACTGTAACATGAATAACCTCCAAAGACCGATTAAAAAACAAACAAACAAAAACCAAAGTGTTTGAATAACATTGAATCAAGCTATTTCAACATGGGTGTCCCAGGATGGGTAAGGTGAGCTAGTGCCTGTACAATGAGCATTACAATTTTTCTTCCATGTGTTCATGCAATGCCTTTCTTGGAAGAGCTGAGATAAACTTTCACACCTATTGATTCAATGCCATCATAGCCAGTGTGAAACAGTTAAGAACTTAATTCAATGAAAGTCAGATTTGTTCATGTTTATCCCAATAGTAACAGGGCACACTCATCTACAGCTCAATCTTAGTGTCAGATCTTATGAAAAATCTATGGTTGGCAAAAATCTAAATTGTAAAATAACAACAGATTGAGCCTGATTAATCATAGTATTTTGGAGCTGGAAGGGATTTTCAATATGACCAAAGCATCTTCGTTTTATGGATAAGGAAATGGAGGTCTTTCAAAAAAGATTAAGGGTCAATGGGAGGACCTACCACTATTTTAAGGGAGAACAAAGCTTAGAACCCAGGTTTTCTGCCTTGCCAGGTCACAAAGTTTGCCCCCCACTACACCTCAGTCAACCTCAGATTTGAAACTTGGGAGATCTTTTGGAATAGCCATCAAATTAAAGATACCATATTGTGTTGGACTAGGCCAGAGATTTCAGCATTTTTGTGATTGATACTTTACATTTACAGGGAACTCCAAAAGATCTGTGAACTCGGCCTCTCTGATTACCTGCCCTTCTCTCCTTGACAGGAAGGATTACAGTGTCACATGGAGAAGGATTACAGTGTCGATGGATATCCACATGTATAAAATACAATGAGAATGATTTGGACAACAAAAAGCCCAAGAAACCTGTACAGCTAGCTTCTTTCAATAGGGCATTCTTTACATAATCCTCCTTTGTACCAATGCAAGGATGGTGAAGTAGAAGTTTTTTCAAAGTGAAATTCTGACAAGTAAAAAATTAAGGACGCAAGTTTCACTATTAGTTTTCAATAAAGCAGCTCAGAAATCAGTAACATGGCTTACATTGTTAGTACTCTGTGGAGTGACTTTCTTCACTATAACCCCAAATGTCACCCAGTCTATTTCTTCCAGTTTCTCACTTGCCATCTTTTCCTTTATCTGAGACAGTCTGATCAATTTTCGGCCAATCATTTTCTTGTTCATTTCTGTGGAGGATACTCGAGGTCGCCTAAGTTAAGAAACCAGCAATAAACAGATCATAATTCTAATAAGAGAGTATCTGGCACCTTACCAGGTGATAAGAGGTGTTAAGGGAAGAAACCTCTATAGTTCCTCAAGTGGCTAAGTTATATAATATGGACAAGGCAAACATTTTTACAGCAAATAAATGAAAATCAGATAACTTTTTTTAAAATATATTTTTTAGTTGTAGATGAACACAATACTTTTATTTATTTATTTTTATGTGGTGCTGAGGATCGAACCCAGTGCCTCACATGTGCTAGGCAAATACTCTAACACTAAGCCATAATCCCAACTTTAAAATCAGATAATTTAAAGTGAGGTTTGCTTTTCCACAAATATAGATCTGGGATTTACACAGAATACAAGAAAAATCACAAATCCTTTAAGTGCTACTAAGTTATAACATGTTATAATATTCTTTTTAAAATTTTATAAAACTGGATTGATATTTTTTAAAAATAGTTTTTAGTTATACATGGTCACAGTGTCTTTATTTTTATGTGGTACTGAGGATCAAACCCAGTGCCTCACACGTGCAAGGCAAGCGCTCTGCCACTGAGCAACAACCTCAGCCCCCTGAATTGATACTTAAAGTTCATCAGTTCTCCAAGAATTTCACAGGTTCTATCATTTCTAATCAGACTTTCTTAAACACTTTCACAAGAAAAGCTTTTGAATTTAGTGTTGATGAATATATTCTCTCTCTCTCTCTCTCTCTTTTTTTGGTACCGAGGATTAAACCCAGGGTGCTTCACCACTGAGCCACATCCCAGACCTTTTCTTATTTTGAGACAGGGTCTTGCTAAGTTGCTTAGGGGCTTGCAAAGTTGATGAGGTGGGCTTTGAACTCTATTTCCTCTTGTCTCGGCCCCCCAAGTAGTTTATAGGGATTATAAGTGTGTATCACCATGCCCAGCTTGATAAGTATATTCTTATTCCTAATCACTAGTAAAAATCTGGTCAATTTTCAAACTGTTCTTCCCTAATAGAATATGAATATCTATTCTGTCTCTCACTACACTATATATTCAAGTAGAACACTACTATCCTCATTCACCTATATTTCCTTATATATTTTTAAAAATCTATAATCCCCAGTACCACAAAAATAAAAAGTAGACTAAATTATACCTAAACAAAGATGGAAAAACAAAATAGTGAGTATGCCTGTTTCTATCTGTCAATTTCCGATTAAATATACTATTTTCCATTTTCTTCTTAACAGATAAATATTCTTTGTTCATCATGAAAACAAGAGTAAGTCTTCCTTAAACATTTCATATGCAACTGTCCTAAGTCAAACCCAGTGCTACTGCAAGTCTTATCGCCAAGTTTTGTACAGTTTAAGAGCCATTGGTATTCTGTCAATCTGCTGCATAAACATGCTACTTTTAAAAGTCTCTGTCTTCTGAGAGGAAGAAGAGCCATCTAGTGGTGCAAATGAGGGGAATAAGGATTGTTACACATACTGACCTGAGTCGCAGGCCAGAGAAGACTTCCACGGACACTTGCTGAGCCAGTGGTGCCCCAGACTTCTCTGGTGTCCCCAAGCTCTGGTCCCTAGTCATCCCACTGGGTTTGTTCCCAGGAGCAGTTTGGAGTGGTTGGGAGGGTACACTTGTCATTCTTGAAAATGAGCTCTTGGCCTTTAGAAAGTTACCTTAAGATTCAGTGAAAAGAAAACCATGTGGATAAATGTGAAATTTGTTTTTACAGACAATTTCTTTTTTAATCAACTAATGCAAAAGCCAAATCTTAACAGAACAAAATGAAGCCCACAAGACCATTTCTAACCTATCCTCAAAATCTCTGCAGAATAGTCCAACAGAACTCAAGGTGAAGAAGGAAATGTTTTATGTGCTACCCAATATGATGGTAGCCACCAGTACATGGAGGCACTGATTACTTAAAATGTCACTAGTGCTTCTAAGGAAGTAAATTTCTAATTTAAATTTAAATAGATACATGTAGCTAATAGCTCTAGTATTAGAATTACAGTTCTAAAATATCTTTACTCTATGCAATGATACTTATTGAGTGTTTACCAAATACAAGATTTCAGTAGACTCCATACAGGAGTGAAACTTTCCTTTAGGAATGAATAATTAGAGGAGATCTGTGCATAGATCAAATTCTACCTTGGGCATATCTAAAGTTAGTTCCCCTTTTGGCTTTCTTTACATTCCATTGCATATATAGGACAGGGAAGAAAGAGGAGGACCAGGGTATTTTGATTATTATTAGCATTAAATATCCCTGATGTGGTTACTTTTTATATCTTGGAAGTGTTTATAACGCTCCCAAAGATCAGAAACCTTGGGTATTTTCCGTAATAAAACTTCCCTTATTATATAAGATTGTGTCAAAGGGACTTTGGATTATTGCTGTCAAGCTAGGAGTCAGGACAACCCTAGAACTTTAGAACTTAGAAACCATGTCCATGTCCTACCTCCTCAAAACACCTTAGTAATGCCAAAGGTCTCAAGGGATTGGACAATTTTCATGAGTGAATAAACTGAATACAGAATTTGCTATTAAATTAATATGAATACTCCAAGACTACAGCTATTCTCCACTACCACGTAACAGGTTAAAGCTATTTATTTTAATAATGTTATTGTATTTATTTTTTATACCTTTATTTTATTTGTTTATATTTATGTGGTGCTGACAATCGAACCCAGTGCCTCACGCATGCTAGGCAGGTGCTCTACCACTGAGCTACAGCCCCAGCCCCAGTTAAAGCTATTTAAAAGGGCTTTTTTGAATAAACATGGCCAATAAATGCTGCTTCATTTAAGCTATGTTATCTCCAGACCATTTTGTCTCAAATCTTTTGAAGAATAATCACTTTGGACAAACTAAAGCAATAAACCAAAACCAATAAAGGTTTATAAAGTTTTTTTCTTTTTTTTTTTTGTGGGTGTGTGTGTATTTGATTACCATTCTATACTCCTAGCAAAGAAATTTTTTCCCCTGAAGAATGAACACTGGCTTAATACAACCTGGCTTCAAATAAAACTTTACCACTGTAAGGGCATATGTGCCTTAATCCCACAAGCCTGATGGTTAAATCTCCAGATTCCCAGCATGAGAACTCAATCCATAGGTTATACTTACTTCAGTCCAAAGTACAACTTTAAGACTACAGGGTTAAAATAATTCAACCTGTTAACTATTTAGTAAACATTTACTGCATACCTAAGTACTTTGAGATGTACAAGAAGAGCACAAAATAGATCATATGGTTTCCTTTCCCAAGAAACTTACTTTTCTCAGTGGGAAAATAAGACAGACCAAAAGACAGATAAACAGACAAACACACAACAATGCCAAAATACATTTTAAACAGAGCCAGAGCAGTGGTAACCAGTGGGGCCTTGAGTACCACACCTGTAGGAGAAGTCTTTGGTGTTCGAGCTACTCGCTTGGTTCTTGGTAAGGCAGGGACATCAAGCTCTGCAGAAAAGCATGTTGATTCCTGAATTCTCTGAGTTTTCTTCTCCTTGAGAGGGGGCCGTGGAGACTTACTTTCTTGATTAAACATAAATTAGAAAAACCAATTTAGGAAGGAGTTCAAAGGCTGTTTTGTTAGGAGTTGAATTCAAAGGATAGTGTTACAATTTCTTAAAGATAGGAATGCACACTGTTATCAGAATTATAGTCTTATTACCAGGGGATTTATGCAGAAGGGCTGGACTTGCAGGCTGTTTAAGTGATGCTGCTTTTAGCTGTTCCTGTAAGGACTTCATTTGTTCTTGCAACTTCCTTAATTCATCTAGGAAAGAAAAAAAGATTTAAGAAAAAAGGAGAAAATGGATACATGACAAAAATGCTGGCAATATTTTGTGTGTCCCTCACCTGAAAACCTTGAGAATCACCATATAATCACATACTTAAAGCTCATGCTTAATTTTTACTTCAAAGAGGTCCCTCAGAGAAATAAACTTTTCATTTCTAGCAAGCAAGACTCTTATACCTAAGCTAGTTAAGAATTTGTACTACAGATATCACTGATGTACATATATAGTTAATTTTTAAAAAAATTTTTTTTTAGTTGTTGATGGATCTTTATTTTATTCATTTATTATGTGTATGTGGTGCTGAGGATCGAACCCAGTGCCTCACGCATGCTAGGCAAGCGCTCTACCACTGAGCTACAGCCCCAGCCCCATATATAGTTAATTTTGGGGAGCAAAGAAATACTTACATTTATTTTGTAAGTTGAAATATCACAACTAACATAATAAATGCTAGCGCCTGTATTAGAATAGACAGTCAACCACAGAACTGTATTATGACTTAAAAATATGCCAAGAATAAGACACGGGTATGCCCCAAAGTTTCTGTTTAGGAACAGCCTCTTGCTTACATAGAATGTGTGGTAGCTTTGTAGCCTCATCCCTGGCTTGAATGCTCATAAAGTAGTATTCGGCAATAAGCATAAAAAGAGCCATTATGTGGAGGATTAATTATGGCTGCCTAACAATGACAAGGAGGCCTGCGGATGCTGAAATATTGACCTTGTTGACCTTGAATGTCTTATGTATTAACTAAAAGTATTTTTATCTCTACCCTTGAATCAGCAACTATTTTTTTTTTTTAATATTTATTTTTTAGTTGTAGGTGGACAGAATATCTTTATGTGGTGCTGAGGATCGAACCCAGTGCCTCATGCGTGCTAGGCGAGCACGCTACCACTGCGCCATAACCCCAGCCCCAGCAACTATTTTGATGAAAACTACCAGCTTTGTGGTCTTGAAGTCTATTGGCAAATGGTTAGAACACCTTGTAATTCCTGATTGGTTTTCTCTTGAATAGGTGCATGAGCCAGGAGGACCTTGTTCTCAGTTGATTGCAACGTAGAAACTTCTTCCTCATCTGTTAAGTCCCCCATGTCCCCAAAGAGAGTGGCCAAATTTTCTTTCTGGTCTTCCATCTTTCTCACTTCATCATCAGCCTCTTCTGTGTACGATTCACCATCGCCATCAGCATCGAAGAGCTCATCAAACATGTCAGGTTTACCATCTTGCTGGGACAAGGAGTTGCTTTCTTCTGAATTACAAGCCAAGGCTGACTCATTCTCCTCCAGCAGGGCCGTGAGCAAAGACAAATCATCTTCCTCCACTGGAGGAAATAAAGAAGGGAAATTAAGCCTACCTGAGAAATCTGCTAATGATAAGCATAATTAAACATTCAACATGAACAAAACTATTAAAATCAATCTACAGATTCACCATTTTGCATGACACATTGTTGTTCGCCTTGTATTTATCTTGCCTGGCCTCAGGTACTTTTTAGAGGGCACAAGGCAAAGAGGAAAGGACCAGGATCTGATTAGTGACCAGAGTGGCCCAGGTACTGGGCTAAATCTTTTTTACCTGTGCTACTTTAATTAATGAGATAACTTTCTGCATGACACCTTTCATGAGATTCAGCCAACAAGAGAATGACTGAAAAACATTAAACATAGATTTAGGCCTTAGCTATGTATGTTCCCTCACTTTTTAACTATGTGAGTTGTTTGTTTTTTTTTTTAATATAGAAAAGTATACTGAGGGGCTGGGATTGTGGCTCAGTGGCACAGCACTTGCCTTGCATGCGTGAGGCACTAGGTTCGATCCTCAGCACCACATAAAGATAAATAAAGATATTGTGTCCATCTACAACTAAAAGTAAATTAAAAAGAAAAGTATATTGAAAGTATTCATGTCCCATCACCAAAATTAGCCATCACTAACATTTTTCTGGCCTTTTAATTAACACTTAGCAGAGATCTATCATGCCAGATCTTATCCCAATTTCTTACCACTCTCCATAACAATGACTTTCATAATTTTGGGGTATCATTCTGGCCCATTTCCATACTTTTACATAAACATATAGGTAGTAATAGTCAATACATAATACTGTTGTCTTAAAATAGTTACATAAATATTCCACACTGTATTTATTACTCTATATCCGTTGGCCATTCTATATTGCTTGTAAAATTAAACCAAATCAAAACAGTTCTAGTTTATTTCTTTTACTTTTTGTACCATATTCTATACTAAGGCTATATCAAATTTTATTAATCCATTTGGCAGTAAATAACATTAGGCTATTCCCAATTTTTGTCCACTAGTAAATGTGCTGTAATCATATATACATCTTCTTGCACACTTGTGTTTCTTGGGACTGTCTTGGAAGTGAATTGCTAAATTCTTGGGAATGTACATTTCCTATTTTACTACGTGCTGCTAAAACTGTTCTGTTCTCAAAGTGGAAGGACATCAGTATCTTGAAATTTTTTTGCCAAAGATGATTTAAAAATTATTTCACTCATTTGGTCGCCATTTCCTGGGTTACTGGTGAGGCTAAGAATAGGAGCTTGTTTGCGTTCACAGGAGACAGGCCAGTGTGGCATCCTATTATTAAGGAGGTCTCTAGATCAACAAATCAACCCCTTCTACCACTCTACATTCCTGATGGAAAGAGCAAAGAGCTAGCCTTATGCCCTAGAATGTTCTGATAAGCCTAATGGCTAAGAGTCAGATATTATATAAAAATTAATTTGAATTACTTGGTCAACAAAGTCTCCAAGACTGCAACATGAAGCACGAGAAGAGAGGCAATACTAGCTCCCTGAAATTCAGAGAAATTGCAACATCCCTATATAGAAGCAGAGAAGTCTCTACTAACTCTCATTTCTAGCTGCCAAAGATAGTACATCCCAAGAAGAAGGCTTGGCCCACACCACTGGAAGTCACAAGGGAAAAATGCTGCCATATTCTTCACCTTGAACCCACTTTCTTTCATGAGATTACCAGGGCTAATCCCATGATGTCTCATATCCCTGTTTACCTTGGGTATCATCAAAACTCATCTCTTTTCCATGTTATGCTGATCCAATCTTCACGCCTCCTTGCTCCCAAATCATTGGGATTTGCTTTCTAGAATTCAGAAATGACTACTGGCAAGCTTCCCTATATCCTCAACGACCTTTACAACAAAAATCTGGCCATCCCCGCAACCCTCTTGAGTGGAAGTTATGTAATATTCATACCTCACACTGCAATGTCTAGAGTACTATTTCACACACACTAGGCATGCAGTTGATATTTGTTGATCAACTTCAGGGTCCTGAGTTTATCATCGTCTCTTTGGAACTATACACCCTTCTTAAAGACTGTAGCCCCAACCGGGCGCAGTGGTGCATGCCTGTAATCCCAGCACTTTGAGACACTGAGACAGAAGAATCGCGAGTTCAAAGCCAGCCTCAGCAAGGGCAAGGCGCTAAGCAACTCAGTGAGACCCTGTCTCTACATAAAAGCCAAAACAGGGCTGAGGATGTGGCTCAGTGGTCGAGTGCCCGAGTTCAATCCTCAATACCCCCCAAAAAAAGACTGCAGCACCTCTGAAGTTCACAGCATCAGATTTTGCCATTAAGAACCCCTCATGGGTGCTGTCATCTACTGATCTCTTTCATGCATGACCCCCAGTCTTCCACTCCATCTCTTCTGATACCACCACTCTCAGGCATGTCAACATCTATAAGGATGATCCAACCAATATATCTTGATCTCTTATCTTCTCATCTTTAGTGATCTTGTTCTCCACCTCACCTAAGCTACCCTACTCCCAAAGTCATTCCTTGTCACAGTAAAGGTACTGTGATGACAAGCATCTCGCTGTGATCCCCTCATTCTAGTATTCCTATCCAACATTTCTTCAACATTAAGAGGCCTTCTACTGACCTTCCTTCAATTCTTTTCCTATCCACCATCCCCTGCCTCTCCTACCCTCACTTTGGATCCATGCTTCATCATTAGAGTCATGGTTTCAAAGACTCTTTTTTCTTTCTTTTCATTTCTTTTTTTGCAGTACTGGAGAATGAACCCAGGGCCAGTGAATGCTAGGCAAGTGCTCCCAGTGGGGTACATCCCTAGCTTCCAAAGACTCTTAACTCCCATGCTTCTCTCACATGTTATCAAGTTCCCTGACAAACTCTTAACCATGAGTAAGTCCAACCAACTAACACCTCCATGCCAGCACCCCACCTGGTCAATGTTATTGGAAGAAGAAAAGCCATTATGCAAATTGGCCTACATTTAAATTTATGCCACAATTAACAAATAGGCATTCAACAATGCTTAAAAAATGCTTCCCCAGTACATTTCCTTTCCCATTCTCTACTTCACAATAGCCTTTCCTCAAACCTCCTATGCCTCCACCTCTCTTTACTCTCGGCTGATGACCTTGATTTACATTTTACATAAACAGAAGTAACTGGCATCCTCATTTTTCACTACCAAACCTGAACCATGTTCTCTGCTTACCTCCTATGACAATGGATAAAGTGTCCATTCCTATTTATAGCAAATTCTCCCATTTATATACTGGATCCCCTTCCTTCAGCTTCTCAAGAACTTCACTCTACAATTACCAACTATGTCTCCTACATCAACAATTTTTTTCTTTCTTCTGAGCACTCTTAGCAGATAAAGTCATCCTTGTGACTCTCATATTACCAACTACCTGGTAAGATAGTTTGTTGTTGGTTTTTTTTTTTTAACTTTTAATTTGTTATTACCTTACTTCCTTGATAAAAATGTAAGCAGGAACAATGTTCAACAGCGTATCCCTGCTAAGAGTAAATTTTTTATTTCCTCTATGTCGGCCAAACTGTGAAGCCATGTCAACCAAATTAGTTTTTCCTACTGGACACTATGATTTCTTACCACATATCCAAGCACTTCTTATTTTCATGTCCACCTCATAGCAAAAAGTTATGGTCTGTGTTACATAAACTATCCTACAGGTACTTTGGTGATTTTAGGAAACAAGAAACTATTATGATACCACAGTGCAATGAGTTTCATGTATATCACAGGGTAATGAATTTCAACATTTGGTTTTACATTCTTTTTTTTTCCTTAAAGGGAGAAGTATAATAAACTTAAATTTTTAAAAAAACCAGTTTCAGACAATGACCTGAAAGATGCAACCAGAAAAATAATGCATTTTATTTGTTGGAGTCTCTTTACAATCAGCACAGTCATTTTTATGCTGTTCCAGGATGAACTTTGCAAATAAGAGAAACATCTCTGTACTGATAAGTATTGTGCATACATCCATGGAAAAATGAAAATTAGAAAGGACTCTTAAGAGTGGAGGATGTAGCTCAGTGGTAGAATGCTTGCCTAAAATATACCAGGACCTGGGTTCAATCCCCAGTGTAGAAACAACAACAGAAAAGACTGTTTAAGAAGTTTTATCTTTGAGAGATGTTGTCCTGGGGGGCAGGGGTGTGCTGGGCATGTGGCTCAGCGGTTAAGCACCTCTGGGTTCAATCCCTGGTACTCCCCCCGCTGTCCCCCCCCAAAAGAAGAAAGGACTATAAGAATTTAAGTCAGAGCTAAATTAAGACTAAAACTACTTCAACATATTTCCACATCAAACGTGAGCTCTGAAGTAAGACTGCCTGGTTCAAATCCCTGATCTGACGGTTTGCCTGTGACAAGTTACCATCCTTGACTTCTTGTCTACACAATACAGTGGCTGTGAAGATTAAGCCAGTTATTATATGTAAGGATCCTAGCAAATGCTTGGCACATTTTAAGTACATGCCAGCTAATAGCATTATGAAAGACTATCATAGTTATCAAGGGGGAAAATAATCTCACCTGATGAAAACAAATAACATTCAGTGACTGAAATGAGATCTCTTTTGAACCACTGAGATAGTATCTCAGGGTGGGAAAGCATTTCACTATTTTGCAAGTAGAATGAATAACAAGTCCATGCACAAAAGGGTGGTGATTTTCCATAAAACAAAGAGAAATTAAGAAAATAACCAGGGCTTACCATCCATGCTGTCAAAAGAACAGTTGTGACCAGGAACTTAAGGAGGATTAGATGGCCAGGAGGATGAGTACTGTAGACTCTTGGCTGTGTGAAATCAATACAAGAAGTTACTCTTGATTCTTTTTGCTCTAACAATGCATATCCAACAAATCCTATGGGCTATAACCTTAGAATTCATCTAAAAACTGGCAATTTCCCACCTTTTCTCTATCCACAGCCAACACTGTCTCCTCCTTACATGCAAACTATCTTCTTTAACTTGTCTTCACACTATGATTACAGAAATCATACATTGGTGAAATGCAGAGTAACTTGTATAATACCAGGTGGTAGAAATGAGATAAACTGTAAACAAGAATTATTGAGGCTGGTCTAAATATTAGGGCTGGTATCCCATTTTATTTATTATAATGCATGATGTTGACTTTATCCATAGTAGCTTAGTGTGTAACCACTTAGTTCCAGCCTTTTCAGGATTTTAATTCAATACTAGCTAGCAAAGCACAGAGGAGCTTTTTAAGATAAAAACATACCATTCTGTGTGTTCCCCTTTTTTCATTTAAAGTGACCTACTAAATTGCAAGGCTATTTAGACTTAACTTACAGGTATTCTATAATATATGTGACTTTCACTAATGCAATGCAAGGCATTGATTATGGTGTTTTCTTTTTATTTATTGAACAAACATTTCCACGGAACCCGTCATGTGTCATATGTGATGTTATCCATCTGGGAATCCACTGGAGAGTTAGGGGCAAACTGCCTTTGTTCATTGCTATAACCAGCCCCTGCCTTCTCTCAAAACAAACTCACTCACTCTCATATCCAGGGCCATTCAACAAGTACTATCGGTACCGATAGTACTTGTTGAATACTATTATCACCAAACTATTGCTCAAATCTTCCACTTCTCTCCAACCTCTCTGCCAAAACTCTAATATAAGCCACCGTTAATCTTTGGTCTGACTACTGTGTTAGCTTCCTATATTGGTTTCTTTGCTCCCTACAATCTATTCTCCATGCAACAGTCACAGTAATCTTTCCCTACTAATCTTTTTGGAACACATACAAGATCATAGTGTTCCCTTAACTGTAATTCTTTAATAGTTTTTTATTGCGCTTAAAATAAAATTTACAAAGCCTGCGAGGCAATGGATACTGTCTCACCTTGTATTTCTACTTCCTCATCTTTTCTATGCGTATATCCCATCCAATTCTTCCCACCTCTTAAACTATGCTCCAGCCAGACTGGCAGGCTTTCAGGTCTCAAGCACTTTTGTCTGGAAAGCTCTGCCACAACTCCTCCTCATCTTCACCTAACTCTCCATTTTTCTGACTTTCCAGACCAGCCTATCTGCTAAGCCTCCTTCTGTATCCTCTCATCTGACCCTTTCCTCTATCTTACGGCACATCATCCACCATCGTGTACTTGTTATCTATTATCCTCCTTACACTGCAAGCCTCCTAAAGGTAGATATCAAGTGTCTGAAGGCCGGCAAATGCACGCATTCAATACTGATTAAGAAATCAAATTACTAGCCGGGCGCGGTGGTTCAAGCCTGTAATCCCAGCACTTAGGGAGGCTGAGGCAGGAGAATCGCGAGTTCAAAGCCAGCCTCAGAAACGGGGAGGCGCTAAGCAAGCAACTCAGTGAGACCCTGTCTCTACATAAAACACAAAATAGGGCTGGGGATGTGGCTCAGTGGTCGAGTGCCCCTGAGTTCAATCCCCAGTACCAAAAAAAAAACAAAAAAAAAACCAAATTACTCATTAGACAATCAAATAAACGAATCAATGAACAAAATCCAGAAGGCATTCATTTGGCAAGTGTTTTTTAAAGTTACTCTTAAAACAAAACAAAACAAAAAAAACTGATTCCTTAAGTAGAAGACCCGGCGCCCAAGCGCCTTCCCCACCGCACCGCACCCTTAGCGCGCCCGTCCCAACCGGTGCTCAAGAGATTGCCCCCGTTGCAGCCCGATCCCGGATCTCGCCCACCCGAGACCTTAGGGCTCTGCGCCTCACCCTCAGACTTCTCCAAATCCTCCCACACACGCGCGAGGGTCACTCGCACGTCCAGAATCCGCGCTTTTCACCCGGCGCCTGCCACAAATCCCAGTCTATGGCGGAACCCGCCAAAATTAAAACCGGGGCCAGCCCCTGCCACTGACGTCAGACGTATGCGGCTGTAAAACCATACTGATTGGCTACGCTGGAGCGCTCCTTGGGCGAATACCAGAGGAGTTAGTGAAATACGGCCCCTGCACAGAGCAATCGGATTGGCTGTGTCACTGGGCGCCCTCTTTGTTGAGGGCACCGTAACTTCCGTGAAGTTCTTCCATCGACCTAAGTAAAATAGAGCGTCTGACGCCCCCCAGCGTTAGGATGTTTAAGTCTTCCCTTACAGTA
Source organism: Geosciurus inauris (assembly GCA_004024805.1). NCBI lineage: Eukaryota > Metazoa > Chordata > Mammalia > Rodentia > Sciuridae > Geosciurus > Geosciurus inauris. The sequence goes on along the minus strand of PVHX01003088.1, from coordinate 88,951 downwards.
TTTTCATCCGCGATCTGAAACTCAGTTCTTGACCCTTTTAATGACTGATCCAGTCCTTCGGAACCGCATTTTCTCCTTTCCACGAGGTGGAGGGTAAGAATTGCCGCAGATAACCCCGGACATTTACGAAACGCTACTGCTGCGCTCACAGATTTCCTGTGGGGTAAGTATATATAGGTCCAAACGAGCTGGTTGATTATCTCACTTAGCATTGCCGGCCTTGTGTCCAGTTGATGTTTGAATTCATAAACAAAAACTTATATATATATTTTTGATACTGGAGATTGAACTCAGGGGCACTCGACCACTTGCGCCACATCCCCAGCCCTATTTTGTGTTTTATGTAGAGACAGGGTCTCACTGAGTTGCTTAGCGCCTGGCTGTTGCTGAGGCTGGCTTTGAACTCGCAATTCTCCTGTCTCAGCCTCCCAAAGTGCTGGGATTACAGGCTTGCGCCACCGCGCCCGGCTTCTGTCTACTTTTTTTTTTTTTTTTAATATTTTTTTAGTTGTAGGTGGACACAATATCTTTATTTATTTTTATGTGGTGCTGAGGATCGAACCCAGTGCCTCACACATGCAAGGAAAGCACTCTACCACTGAGCCACAACCCCAGCCCTTCTGTCTACTTTATAGTGTGACCTTCAGGAGATAACTTTTGTCTTTAGGTTTCGTTTCACCATTTGTAAAATGAGGGAAAGGCTAGATGACGTTCCTTGACACACAAACCACTATTCCCAAACTAGTTCTAGGTCCACAGGTTTTGAGAATTTCAACTGGTGTCAGAGTTCACAATAACTTGTCAGGAGGCCATATTTTTTCGAAGAACATTTTGTAGTAAATTCAGACCTCTTTGTGTATTTACATTATAAAAATACTGTTTGTGAAGCCTGCATGCCTGTAACCCTAGCACTTTGGGAAGCCGAGACAGGAGAGTCTTAAGTTCAAGGTCAGTCTCAGCAACTCAGTGAGACCCTTTCTCTACATAAATCATAAAATAGGGCTGGGGATGTAGCTCAGTGGTTGAGTACCTCTGACTTCAATCCCTGGTACCAAAAAAAAAAAAAACTGTACATAATATTACACAGTTTCTTCTAAGTGCATCTTTATCTTCTACATCAGTGTAAAGACTTCAGGTTTTAATGGACCAAATGATCATTTGCCTTTTTTTTTTTTTTCTTTTGAGGACACTATTCAGGCATGGTATTCCCCCAATGCATTTCATGTAAGATGGTATTCTGTCTACTGCATCTACCTTCATTTTAGAACAATTAAAACCAGCTTTAGGATGACTGAAAAACAAACAGTCCCAACATCATCTATATGGACTACCCCATCCCCGTGAATCTTAATGGAGTATTAATGCTACATTTATGAGCTCAACCTGGGAACAATACCTTTTGAGAACTGAGGGTGCTGAAAAATTCACAGTAATGAAGAGATTACAAAAGTCAAATGGAAGAAAGGTGTTTAAATGTATCACTGCATCTAGTTATAAAAGTTCATCATTGATTTAGTTTTAGCCATCATGTAGAAATTCCTTGACCAGTCTAATTGGTATTCTAAAGTTCCTCTCTTCACTTTGACTTGCAGGTCTCTTTGTAGCTCATTCCATGCAAGCAGTAGGAAACAGTACCAATATTAAGCCCTCAAATCTTCTTAGAGGGATCTAGCCGTTCTTATGGGAGTTAGTATAGTGGCAATTTTGAGGAAAGAGATGAAATTGATTTTGAGAAAAATTAGAGTAGATTCAGAACCCATTGAAGGTGGGGGATATTAGAGAAAGAGAGTGAGGATGACTGATAGATTTTGGATTTATGCAACTGGGTGTTTTTTGAGGCAATGCAATGGAATAGGGGACATAGGAAGAACACAACATGTTTAGGGGAGACAGTATATTCAGTTTTCAATTTCAGAATGTGATGTATCAAAGATACTGATTAAGATAAGGCAAAAGGGGGCTGGGGCTGTAGCTCAGTGGTGGAGCGCTTACCTAGCATGTGTGAGGCACTGAGTTCGATCCTCAGCACCACATATAAATAATAAATGAATAAAATAAAGATCTATCAACAACTAAAAAAATACTTTAAAAAAAAGATAAGGCAAAGGGGAGGGAGGGGAAGGGAGGGGGTATGGAGGTAGGAAAGGTGGAATGAGACGGACATCATTACCCTAGGTACATGTATGAAGACACAAATGGTGTGACTCTACTTTGTGTACAACCAGAGAAATGAAAAATTGTGCTCCATATGTGTACTATGAATTGAAATGCATTCTGCTGTCATGTATAACAAATTAGAACAAATAAATTACCAAAAAAAGAAACGGCCCAAGAGCAAGTTTAATCTCCAGCCTGGAGTTCCCAGGAGAGGTTGACCTCTTCTTAGAATAAAAACAGAGGCCCACAAATAATAGTTTTGAGAATCATCAAAAAATACCTAAAAATGAAATCTAAAACAGTCTATATTACAGGGGTTCTTAATCTTTTGGGGGCGTGTGTGATCACAGACCCTTTTGAGAAAATACCAAAAGTGATTCTTTTTTTCCTCTTGGAAAAATACACTCAGACTCTGAAGATTTTGCATACCTTTTTAGGGGTTCACATATTTGCCTGAAGTTCATCCATAGACACCTCTCAGATTAAGAACCTCAGGTGTAGAAAGTCAGAACCCTGGGGAGTGCAAGAATTTGAGGAGTAAGCAGCAGAGGTAAAGAGGAGTAGCCAAAGACAGAAACTGAGCAGGAGCAACCAGAGTGGTTAGGAAAGTGAACGGTCCCATTTGGGCGTGATGGTGCATGCCTCTAATCCTAGCAATTTGGGAGGCTGAGGTAGGAGTATCACAAATTCAAGACCAGCCTCAGCAACTTAACTGAGAACCTGTCTCAAAATAAAAAGGGTTGGGAGCAGGGCGTGGTAATCCCAGCACTTAGGAAGGCTGAGACAGGAGAATCGCGAGTTCAAAGCTAACCTCAGCAACGGCGAGGGGCTAAGCAACTCAGTGAGACCCTGTCTCTACATAAAACACAAAATAGGCTGGGGATGTGGCTCAGTGGTCGAGCACCCCTGAGTTCAGTCTCCAGTACCAAATAAATAAATAAATAAATAGGGTTGGGGATTTAGCTCAGTGGTAGAGTGCCTCTGAGTTCAACCTTTAGTACTATAAAAGAGAAAAAAACAAATAAAAGATGGAACCATTCTTATCCCAAGGCCACAGGGCACCCTGGCCATGTTCACGTGGCCCTATTCTCTTCCATCCTCTTTCAGCTGTGCCCTTTCCTACAAGGTGATGAGCTCTAGGACCAAGAGAATATACCATCAGGATCATGGACAAACCCCTGTAGTCTAAGCTGTATGTCTTAGGCTCCTGGGATTTTCTAACCAAGTTATCTAAGCCCGTGTCAAGGGCATTACATGGGTCCCTTCCTGTGGTTGTCCTTCCAAGGGCCAGTAATTTGTCGAAGATAGTGGATAGGGTTGAGGGTGAAGGAAGCTTGGATAGCAGGCTGGGTGTCTTCTCACTTGTGAAAGAGGCTATCACCTGAAGGACAAAACTGAGCAAAGTTGGCAGGTCTGACGCCCACTGTTCATGTGCCATAATTCAGTGTGAAACTCTAGGAGATGGTTACTTTAAACCATAAACTTTAAAATTGTACACTTAGGGTACATAGGCCTCAGTTTATATTCTTGCCCCCAGGTTTTCCCAGTATAAGAGGTGGGTCTGCAGGAAAATGATGGCATAGGATGCCAAGGAAGGAAACTTTTAGGAAGGAAATGGCAAATGTCAGTGCTATAGAGCAGTGCTTCTTAAAGTCTGGTCTCTGGGCCAGCAGCATCAGTATTATCTGGGAATTAATTAGAAATTACATGCTTGGGAGCCAGATGCAGTGGCGCATGCCTGTAATCCCAGCATTTGAGCCTGAGACAGGAGGATCGCAAGTTCAAAGCCAGCCTCAGCAATGGTGAGGCACTAAGAAACTTAGTGAGACCCCGTCTCTACATAAAACACAAAACTATGGGGATGTGGCTCAGCAGTCAGGTGCCCCTGAGTTCAATCCCCAGTAGCAAAAGAAAAAGAAATCACATGCTTGGGCCTCATATCAGATCTATTGAATAAGAAACTTGAGGTAGGACTCAACATTTCTCTGTTCAGCCTCTGTAATATATTTCTATATTATTGGTTACAGTGCATCAGAATCACAGGGAGGGCCTTTTAAAATATACCACAAAATAAGAAAGGGAAACAAGAGAAAGGTTAGTCTTCAAAGGGCCCAAATGCCATGAGTCCACACTGTGAACACTTCTCATTACCCAGCTAAAGTTCTCATTCCCTTTATCCAGTTACACAGACTCTAGCTTATCTTTTGAACCTGTGCTTTCCCCTACATCCTCACTCTTCAGGCTCTCATCATCTCTCATCTTTACCTATTACTGATCTATTTCCAATCTCACACAATTCCAATTCATTTCTCTTGTTGCCTCCATTTATAAAACAACCTTGGCATGGCTTTTCCCCTGCAAAATCAGTCACCTCTCAGTTCCTATAAATTTCAAACTTTTTGCCATTCACGATCTTTACAGACTCAACTTCCACCTTCTTTTCCAATAACTTCAACTCTTGTCTTTCCCCATTGAAGTAGTCTTTTTTTCCAGCTATACTGAACTATTCTTTCTTCCTCAAATATTCCAGGTATTGGCATGCCTCAGAGCCTTTGCACATGTGGATCTCTCTGCTTGGAATGACTTCAACCATTGGGTCAGCTTCAACTAACTGGTCAGTTCTGACTCATTCATCTCATCTCTGGCCAAGCATCCCTCCTCTGTGAAGCTCCTCTGGATCCCCTGGGCTAAGCATTCCTATGTGGTGTTTCTTTGAGTTCCAGACTGGTCTCGTTCATAGAATTTGCCATAGTGCTCCCTAATTGTTTTTATCTTTTTTTTTTTTTTTAATATTTATTTTTTTTAGTTGTAGGTGGACACAATATCTTTATTTTATTTTTATGTGGTGCTGAGGATCGAACCCAGTGCCTCCTGCGTGCTAGGCGAGCACGCTACCATTGCGCCATAATCCCAGCCCCTGTTTTTATCTTTTTCTTCCCACTATAATGTGAGCATCTGGAGAGAAGGGAACCATGTCTTGCTCATCTTCCTACATCATCTTCTGTTTTCTCTCTTGCTGCTGCTGTCTGGCACACAATGTTTACGGAAAGGAAAAATCAAATAGCACATTTTCTTCTTAAGTTACTGACCATTTGGGGGCTCAGTTTCTTCATCTGACAAGTGCTGATACTGGCAATGTCTGGATTAGAAGATTTTGGGGAGGATCACATGAGAATATCCAGTACATTTTCACACAAAACAGCCCTAATAGTCTATTGCCTTATGTGTAAAGGTGTTAGGGAAACACATGGTTCCTATTCCAGATTTTAACAGTGTAATATGAGAGATATGACAGTGCATAAAAGATAAATAAAAACAGGTGACTACCAATTTTGCTGGAGGGGTGGGAACATACAGAGAAAAAGAGGCAGAAACTTTAAAAGAAATAGGTAGAAACTAATTGTCTGGAGGATGATGAACACCAGATCAAAACCTTTATTTTATATATAATAAAAAGATCATGTTTGAGCAGGTGGAAGAGGAAGGTGGATATATAGAAGGAAGATACGGCTAGGCACTCAAACCGCAGCCTTAAAGGCTGCATGATTTTAATGGCCACATACAACCATGCAACTTTGGATAAGTTACTTAACTTCTAAGTGATTCCACTTACTTATCTGCTCAATAGAGATAGTAATTATTATTTCATAGGACATTTGAAGATATTTAAATGGGAAAACTTGAAAATATATACAATGTGCTTGGTACATGGAAACATTAAACATGTACTAATTTTATATTCTCATTACTCTGTAAGGAATTGTTTTGGAAGATGAAGCCTATTAAAGATGGGTGCTCAGGAATTGAATATGCAAGAAACTAGGGGCAGAAAAGTCTGCTAGAAGGCTGTGACAGTCACAACTATGAGAAAAAGAGACAAACGGGGAGCACATGAAGGAAAACCTACCTGCTTTGGTAACCGACCAAAGGAAAGCACCTGTGGTAGGAAAAGAAGAGGACAATGGCCAGGGTGTTACAGAAATACACCAGGAGTCTAGAGAGGAGCTTGCTTTGGACAGGCAGAGATGTGGTGTGGATCTCAGCAGGTTCTTTAAATTTGTGACTGAAGCCAGGGGGATGTATCAGGGTTTCAAATACAGTTTGGGGTATTGGTTAGTGAATGTAGTAGAGTTCTCTAAGTAGACAAAGTAGAAGTGTATTTTCTTTGAGTATATTTACCTAATTAATGAGTGAAATTATTAAACCAGTTCTTCTGTCCTTGACCCAAAGGGAATGCTATTCAAAATGAAACCTACTAGAAGTAAGAGCCTGGTTTCCATGCCCTGCATCCCCCAACCTCCCTGTAGGAATCAGTTTATATTTACTTCACATCCCCATCCTCAGTGGTGTAGAACTTTCTACAGTCTTATCAAACTTGAATTTGTCCTATGGACTGGACAAAGATGCCGTACTGAGAAAAAAATGCTGTGCTTGCTCAGAGGAAACTCTCTACTTAAAGATGTGTGGCCTTGCTGGGTGCAGTGGTGCACATCTGTAATCCCAGCGGCTCAGGAGGCTAAAACAGGAAGATCATGAATTCAAAGCCAGCCTCAGCAAAAGCAAGGCACTAAGCAACTCAGTGAGACCCTGTCTCTAAATTTAAAAAAATACAAAATAGGGCTGGGAATGTGGCTCAGTGGTTGAGTGCTCCCAAGTTCAATCCATTACAACAAAAAAAGTGTAGCCTTTCTGAGAAAGAAGAAAACCAACCTCCTTAATTTTCATAACAGAATATTCTCTTTATTGCTCAAATAGGTGTTCATTTCCCTTCAACCATTGTAGCAGTTACTTTAATCAAGAGGGTAGGACCCTCTATCTCATTACCTCAACTGATATTTTACAAAGGGAAATCAATAAAATGTCTAGTGTTGCCAGGTGTGATGGTACATGCTTATAATCCCAGCTATTTGGGGGGCTGAGGCAGCAGGATCTCAAGGTCAAGGCCAGCCTCAGCAATTTAGTGAGACCTTGTCTCAAAATAAAAAGCGTTGGAGATATACATACATATATATGTGTGTGTGTGTGTGTGTGTGCGTGTGTGTGTGTGTATAGATATCTATACACACACACACACACGCACACACATATGGCTTGGTGGTAGAGCACCCCTGGGTGTTCAATTCCCAGTACAACAACCAAAAAAAGAGAGAGAGAAAGAGAAAGAAAGAAAATGTTTAGTGTTGGTTCTTCTGATTAATCCATAAGAATGTTCAACATATTTCTTCCATGGTTTTGCTGGATTAACAAATATATATATGTTATATATGCGAACTAACTTTCACCCTTGATTATAGATCCATACATTTAAAGGACAAAATGGCTACATAAAGCTGTCAGTTCACTATGAGTTCTGGAATTCATACTCCTTGTATTACATACTTCACATTTATAATTATTTATCTAGAAAAAAAAATCACTCAACAATGAACAGCATTCTCTTAAGAAGAGTACATAATGTTATCTCAATAATTTTTAAGCCATGAACCATGTAAGTCAAAGGATGCCAAAGAAGATGCTAAATTTATATTGCATCTGCCTTTCATAGAAAAGTAATTTCGGTATTTTTTTGTTGTTCCATTAAAACATAGAGATGGGTCCATATACTTGATTCCTGTTGTACTTAAAAACTGTCATATCAGCTTTCCCCCACTGATTTAATGATGGCACAGTAAGTTTGATTTTGTATTAAAAAATAATCTCAAATTATCCCTTTCATTAGGGTCAAATGGAATTGTTAGCCAGTCTTCACAATAATCTTGATTTTCAAGTGTGTTCATACTAAATAATCTTTTAGTTCAAAGGTTTTTTTTTTTCCATTAAAATTCGGTCAGCTTTTAGAACAGCTTTTGGGCTATAGAAAAATTGAGTGGAATGAACAAAGAATTCCTTTATATAGCTGCTTTCAAACAGTTTCAGCTCTGGGGCTGGGATTGTAGCTCAGCGGTAGAGCGCTTGCCTTGCATACGTGAGGCCCTGGGTTCGATCCTCAGCACCACGTACAAAGCAATAAAATAAATACATGGTGTCCATCTACAATTAAAAAATATTTAAAAAAAAAACTGTTTCAGCTCCTATTAATAATAGGAAACTAATATCTTAGTGGGACATTTGTTATAACTGATAAACCAGTGTTGATACATTAACTATGGTCTGTGTGTTATGTTAGACTTCACTCTTTGTGATGTGCAGTTCTGTGGATTTTGACAAATATATTCATCATCACTGTATTATACAGAATACTTTCACTGCCCTAAAAGTATCCTGGGCTTCACCTATTCAGCCTTTTCTCCTCCCAACCCTGGAAACCACTGATCTTTTTTCCCATTTCCATAGTTTTGCTCATTCCAGAGTGTCATATAGTTGGAATCATACAGCTTGTAGTTTTTTTTTTAGAACAGCTTCTTTCACTTAGCAGTCTACATGTTGTTTTCTTCAATTTTTTTTTTTTTTTGTGGCCTGCTAGCTTATTTGTTTTTATTATTGAATGATATTCCATTGTATGGATGTACCACTATTTGCTTAACTTCATCTATTGAAGATTATCATGGTTGCTGCCAAGTTTTGGCAATTACAAATAAAGTGGCTGTAAAAACTCATGTACAGGTTTTTGTGGCCATAAGTTTTCAATTCATCTGGGTAAATACCAAGGAGAGTGATAGTTAAGAGTGTAAGAGCTTTGTTTTATAAGAAATTGCCAAACTGTCTTCTACAGGTGCTGTACTATTTTGCATTCCCATCAGCACTGAATGAGAGTTCAGTTGCTCTACATCCTAAGCATTTATAGTTGGTAGTGTTTTAGGTTTTAGCTATTCTAATAAGTGTGCAGTGGTATCTCATTGCTGCTGTTTTTTATTTGTTTTTGTTTTTATGTTACTAGAGATTAAACCCTGTGTCACTCTACATGGAGCTACATCCCCAGTTCTTTTTGTATTGTGAGACAGGGTTTCAAATAAGTTGCTGAGGCTGGCTTCAAACTTGTGCTCCTCTTGCCTTCACCTTCCAGATGACTGGGATTTCAGGCATGCGCCACTGTGCCTGCCTCATTTGCAATTCTTCAATGACATGGGAGGTTGAACATCTTTTTATATGCCTGTTTTTCAGTTCTATGTCTTGTTTGGTGAGGTATCTGTTCAGATCTTTTGCCTGTTTTTAAATTTGAGTGTTTTCTAAGTTTTAAGGATTCTCTGTATATTTTAGATGCAGCTCTTTATCAGAAATGTGTTCACTAAAGACTTTGTCATTGTGTGGCTTTATTTTTTTAATAATGTTATTTTTTAATACCTTTATTTATTTTATGTGGTGCTGAGGATTGAACCCAGTGCCTCACACAGGCTAAGCAAGTGCTCTACCACTGAGCTACAATCTCAGCCCTAGCTTCAACTTTTATGAAAACTGTAAGGTCTATGTCTAGATTCTTCCCCTCCTCTGCCTCTTCCTCCCTTTTTGCATGTGTATGACAAGTTGTGCCAGACCCATTTATTGAAACAAACCTCTTCATTGAACTTCATTTGTTCCTTTTTCAAAAATTAGTTGATTATATTTGTGTGAGTACATTTTTGGTCTTTCTGTTCCATTCCATTTATCAATTGGTCTGTTTTTTTTGTTTTGTTTTGTTGTTGTTCTTTTGTTTTGCAGTATGAGAGATCAAATTTGGGACCATACACATACTAAGCAAGTGCTCCACCATGGAACTATATCCCCAGTACCTTTTCTGTTCGTTTGCTAATGTCATACCATCTTGGTTACTATAGCTTTCTAGGAAGTCTTGAGGTCAGTAGCATCAGTGTTTTGACTTTATTCCTCTTCAATACTGCATCAGCTATTTAGGTCTTTTCCCTTTCCATATAAACTTTAGCATTACCTTGTTTATATCCATAAAATAACTTGTTGGGACTTTTGATTGGGATTACATTGAATCTATACATCAAATTGGAAAGACTGACACTTTTAGAATATTGAGTCTTCTGTCCATGAACATGATCTCTCTTCATTTAGTAGAATTTTTTTTCATCAGAGTTTTATGGTTTTCTTCATAGGTCTTGTGTATATTTTACTAGGCTTATGTCTAAGTCTTCCATTTTTTTTGGTGTGTGTGTGCTAATGTAAGTGTTACTGTGCTTTCAAATTTCAAGTGACCATTACTCATTGCTGGCATGCTAAAATTGGTAATTTGTGTTGTTTTTCTTTTTCTTAATCTGGTGACAGGTTTACCAATTTTATTGATCATTTCAAAGAACCAGACTTTGATTTTATCAGTGTTCCTCTATTGATTTCCTAGTTTCAATTTCATTGCTTTCTGATCTAATTTTTATTACTTTTCTTCTGCTTATTTTGCATTTAATTTACTATTTTATTTTTTTGTGATGCTAGGGATTAGAATCCAGGGCCTTGTTCATTCAAGGCAAGCACTGTACATACAAACTGAGCTATATCTCCAGCCTACTATTCTTTTTCTAGTCTCCTAAGTGGAAACTTAACTATTTTAGATATTTCTTCTTTTCTATATGCACAATCAATGCTACAAATTTCCCTCTCAGGACTATTTTCTCTGTATACCTTGAATTTTTATAATGTATATTTTCATCTAGTTTAAAATATTTTAAAATTTCACCAGGAGCAATGGTGCATGCCTGTAATCCCAGTAACTCAGAAGGCTGAGGCTGAAGTATCTCAAGTTTGAGGCCAGCCTTAGCATCTTAATGAGAGCCTCAACAACTTAGTTAGACCTTGTCTCAAAATAAAATATAAAAAGGACTGAGGGGGCTGGGGTTATGGCGCAGTGGTAACGTGCTCGCCTAGCATGCATGAGGCACTGGGTTCGATCCTCAGCACCACATAAAAATAAAATAAAGATATTCTGTCCACCTACAACTAAAAAAACAAATAAATGTTTTTAAAAAAAAAATATATAAAAAGGGCTGAGGATGTAGCTCAGTAGAAAAGCACCCCTGGTTTCAAATCCCCAGTACCAGAAGAAAAAAAAAAGCTGTTGGTTTTCAGTTTGTTTAGTCTTTTTGTGTTGTTTTAAAGATGAGTGATGACTTCCAAGTTCCTCACATGCCACACTGGATCAAAGTTATTTTTAAATATAATAGTTGATGATTTAATATTATAAAGTGATTTAGCTATCTGATTTTCATTAGTTAATTAATATTTCTTAGTTCTCATATTTCTGGTGCTCCCATTTAACAAGATTTAAGACTATAGCAAGGTAATCCTTAAAAAAGGGATCAAGAGCCTGGTGTGGCAGCACATGCCTATAATCCCAGCAGCTTGGGAGGTTAAGGCAAGAACATGTTCAAAGCCAGCAACTTAGCAAGGCTCTGCCTCTAAATAAAATATGAAAAGGGCTGGGGATGTGGCTCAGTGGTTAAGCACCCCTGGGTTCAATCCCCGGTACAAAAAAAAGAAAGAAAGAAAAGAGGCCAAAATTCCTATAAGGAGATGACAGCATCAAGATGGCAGAATAGGAAGCCTCAAGCCCTCCTTCTCCCTAGAGAGACACTGACTTAACAACAATACATACATCAATTCCTTTTGTGAGAAATCAAGAAGACAGTTAAGAGCCGGGTGCGGTGGCTTAAGCCTGTAATCCCAGCACTTAGGGAGGCTGAGACAGGAGAATCGCAAGTTCAAAGCCAGCCTCAGCAACGGCGAGGTGCTAAGCAACTCAGTGAGACTCTGTCTCTACATAAAACACAAAATAGGGCTGGGGATGTGGCTCAGTGGTCGAGTACCCCGGAGTTCAATCCCCAGTACCAAAAAAAAAGAAGAAGATAGTTAAGATGTTCTGATACCTCAGGTGAATATAAAACAAACATGTAGGCAAATTTGTGGCACTCACTTGCCAGAGTACCTCCCCCCTACTTAGTGTAACATGATCAAGAGAAAACTCCCAGATCTTGAGTTCTCCATGGGGTGGCAAAGAGAAGAGTGAAACATGTACCCAATGTGTAGACTTTCCAAAAGTTTGCCTGAGGGACTGGTTTCTATCCTGCCTCAAGCCAAATACGGACAGGAAAGGGCACCAAGCTGGGACCCTCTGAGAACAAAGATCTGGATTAGCCCACTCTCAGTTGCCATAGTACTTTCCCCCAATTCAGTGCAGGACAAGTAGGTGAAAACCCTTAGCTCTCAGCTTCTCCCTAATAAAGGAAAAAAGTGGAGCATGCATTCAGTCTGTCTTGCCTGTTTGGGAGTGTGGACAGAAACTTGCACACTACAGGTGGGGGTAGGGTGGGGTGGAGTTCTGAGAATGAGAGAGTTGAGTGGCTTGTTGCTGCTGCAGAGGATCTATATCACAGCAGACATCTTGGTAGCCCCTCCCTTGGGGAGAAACAAAGAGTAAAGCATGTGTCCATTGTTCCATCTTTGTGGGGGACTTCCCAAGGGAAGAGTTTCTGTTTTACTTGCTAATGGGACCCAGCATACAGTAGATGTCTGAGGTCCCACTAAGAATAAGAGTTGGGTGGTTTGCTGCTGCTCTAGAGAACTTGTAGTGTAGCACACAGAGGCATTTTGGTAGCCTCTCCCTCAGGGAAATGAGAAGAGTAGAATGTGTGTCCAACATTAAAGACAAAAAATTGAAAAGTGACTCATCACATACAAGGAAGTCTCCATAAAGCTATAAGCAATGTCTAGCAGAAAACTTGCAGGCCAGAAAGGAATAGGATAATATATTCAAAGTGCTGGAATATAAAAACTGCCAAACATGAGTAATATATCCAGCAAAACTATCCTTCAAAAATGAAAGGGATACTTTCACAGGTAAACAAAAGCCAAGAATTCATCACAAAAGAAAATAAGAAAGAAATTAAAGTATGTTGCTGCAAAAAGGAAAAGAACCATGAATGAAGACAGCAAAAGGTAAAGACATGAAATTGGCCGTGGCACTGATTTTTTACATATGACACCAAAAGCACAAACCACAAAGGTGAAAATAGGCAAGTAGAACTACACTGATCCCTCACAGCCTCTGTTTAGCAAAAGAAATAATAAACAGAGTCAAAAAAGCAACCTATAGCATGGGAAAAAATATTTGCAAATCATATATCTGATAAGGGGTTAATATCAAAAATAAATAAGGGGGGCTGGGGTTATGGCGCAGTGGTAGCGTGCTCGCCTAGCACGCGGGAGGCACTGGGTTCGATCCTCAGCACCACATAAAAATAAAAATAAAGATATTCTGTCCACCTATAACTAAAAAATAAATATTTGAAAAAATAAATAAATAAATAAGGAATACCTACAACCTAGGAGGTGGAAAAAAATTTAAAAACTGGACAAAGGACTAGGGTAGGTATTTCTTCAAAGAAGACATACAAATGACCAACAGGTATATGAGAAGATGCTCAACATGACTGATTATCAGGGGAAAAACATACCAAAAGCATAATGAGCTATCACCTCACCTATTAGTATGGTCATTATCAGAAAAACAGAAAACAGCAAGTGTTGACAAGGATGTGGAGAAACCGGAACCCTATTCTCACTATTGTAAGAATGTAAAATGGTACAATAGGGAGGTTCCTCAGAAAATTAAAATAGAACTATCATATGATTTAGTACTCCTGTGTATAGGTACTTACCTGAAAGAACTGAAAATAGGATCTCAAAGAAACAGTTTTATTCCCATATTCATTGTAGCATCACTCACAGTAGCCAAGAGGTAGAAACATGTCCATCAGTAGATGAATGAATAAAGAAAATGTGGTATATACAAAGGAATATTATGCAGCCTTAAGAAGGAAATCCTGCTATATATAATAACACAGATGAACCTTGAGGACATTGCTTAGTGAAATAAGCCAGTCACAGAAGGACAAATACTGCATGATACACTTATGAAAAGTATTTAAAGTAGTCAAAATCATAGAAGCAGAAGATAGAACGGTGGCTTCCAGGGGTTGTAACAGGGCAAAAATGAGAATTGCTGTTTACAGGTACAGAGTATTAGTCAGGCAGGATAAAAAGTTCTAGAGATATTCTGATAATAATGTGCATATAGTTAACAATACTGTGTACTTATAAATCTGTTAAGGGTGTTTGTGTTTTTATCCCATACACACACAGATTTCTATGAGGTGTAGTTGTTAATATAGAACAAAGTGTTTGAAGAGATAGCAGAATAAATCAATTAGATAAGTCATACACAGAGCTTACAAGTTGTTTACTAAACTGGTTGATTCCCTTAATTATTTTTTTAAAGATATACAACACATTATTTATTACAGTCAAAGATCACTAAAGCTTATTCCTCCTAATTGAAATTTTGTCCCCTTTCATCAACATCTCTTTTTTCCCTACCTAATCCCCTCCCCATCCACTGGTAACCACCATTCTACTCTTAACTTCTGTGAGTTCAACTTTTTAGATTTCACATATAAGTAATACAATATGGTATTGTCTTTCTATGTCTGGCTTATTTCAATTAACGTGATGTTCTCCAGGTTCATCCATGTTGTTGCAAATGACAGATCTTCCATCTTTTTAAAGGCTGAATAGTATTTTCATAGTGTATGCACACCATATTTTCTTTATTCATTCACCTAATGATGGACACCTAAGGTGCTTCCATATCTTAGCTACTGTGAACAATGCTGTAATGAATGTAGGATACAGATAACTCTTCAATGGCCTTAACTTAAAGCAACCATAAGAACTTGCCTTCATTTGTAATCCTTCCAGTTTTCAAGCAAATGATTTGGTCACAAGCTTAATAAGCTCATTCATATTGTTAGATCTCTTGAATATCTATACTTGAACAAAGTAAAAGGGTATTTACAATAACTTAAACATGAAACCATTTGGTTTTCTTCTCTATTTAGGATACTACTGAAATCTATTTTCTCCAGTATAAAATGATAAAGACATTTATATTAGAAACTATAAACAGGAAAGTAAAGAAAAATTTCATTATAATTTTAGGAATGCTGGGCTGGGTTGTAGCTCAGTGGTAGAGTGCTTGCCTAGCATGCATGAGGCACTGGGTCTGATCCTCAGCACCACATAAAAACAAATAAATAAACTAAAGGTATTGTGTTCATCTACAACAACAAAAAAATATTAAAAAAAAAGAACCAATTTTAGAAATGCCTTTAACAAACATTCTCCCTGGGATGTATGTGTAAGAATCTTTTAATCTGGATTAATAATGTGCACATTATTAATTATTATTATACATTATTATTAATGTATTCTCTTGGCATGAATATAACTATTCAGGCATAAAGATAACTGTAATTTGCATAGTATGTTATTTTGACATGAATTAACTATTTTGATTCACATTCAAATACACATAAATGCACACATGTGTCTGCAAATGTGTGTAATCAAGTTTGTCTAGGAGAGATCTTATGGTAAATACAAAGGGGATCTTCTATTTTTTTCTTAAATGTTTTAGGAACTTGATGCATAAAGATATTGTAAACTTTTATGGCTTCTCCAGTACTAGTCAGGCTTGTAAACTACAGGTTTGAAATATGACAAATCCCTATCTATTCACCTTCTTAGTAAGAACAACTTATAATTCAAACGTGTTGGCCTCAGCTAAAGGATCTCGCTCATATTCATCAAATTAATAAAATATTTTAGTAAGTATTAAGATAATATAATATTAAGCTAAATGAGCTTAATACAGAAAATGCATACTGTGAAATCAATCATATGAACAATGTAAAAGATTCATAAACAAAATTTTATTTTGCAATAACTACTTTTTGTGATGAAGCTTAACATTGTGAATGATTCTAATAAAACTAGTGAACTTAATCCTAGTGACTTAGGAGGCTGAAGCAAGAGGATGGCAAATTCTAGGCCAGACCTGGAAACTTAGCAAGACCTTCTTTAAAAAAAAAGAAAAAAAAAAAGTGGGGTGGGGGAGGCATGGGACATGTAGCTCAGTGCTAGAGTGACCCTGAATTCCATCCCTAGTTTTCCTCTCTCTCTTTTTTCTTTTATTTTTAGTACTGGGGATTGAACTCACGGGCACTCGACCATTGAGCCACATCCTCATCCCTATTTTGTTTCTTTTATGTGGAAACGGGGTCTCACTGAGTTGCTTAACACCTCGCCGTTGTTGAGGCTGGCTTTGAACTCATGATTCTCCTGTCTCAGTCTCCCAAAGTGCTAGGATTACAGGCGTGCACTGCCACGCCCAGCTTCCTCTCTCTCTTTCTCTCCCCCTCCCCTACCCCAATACACATGGAAAGAGAAAAAAAGAAATCCAAGGAACTTAATGTCATGTATGCCAATATTTTTTGACTTGTCCTAATATTAACTGAAAGCTCACCATGCTCAATGAAAAGGGGTATGTCACAACTTTGGTACAATTACTGTGGTTACAACACATTCAAAAACATATAACCCCAAAAGATCCAGTTTCAATGGATGAAGAATAACAATAATTGGCTTCAAAACTACTTCAAGGACATCTTTTCCTGATTAAATCTGTGACCAATTCATTTTTCCTGCTTCTTTAAAGGTTCTTAAATTTATCAGTGAAGTTTCTTCTATCTAATTCCCTAAGCCCTGGCACATTACATCCCATGCTTTTTAACTCTATGAACAGTGCAGTTGCTCACATAAACAGAACATAAAAACCACTGAATTTATTATCAGAAGGGCAGTGGTTAAGGATTCTATTTTGTGAGCTCATAGAAATCCACAAAGTGTTCTCTTAGAATTGATACATCTTATTTTTTCTCCTAAAACAACCACAATGAGGCAAAACATTTGAGTGAAAACAAGACAAAAGTACAAGTCTTGGAGGAAAAAGCTGACATTTACCAACAGTTTTGGGGAGGTGAAACATCAACACTTAAATGATGCAGTCCATCACATGAATCTGTAATGTATCTATGTCAGGCAGAACTTCTCCACACTTGGGGCAAGAATGAATTGGAATACTCTGTGGTTGTTGTTGCTGCCAGTTCCTATCCTCAGCTCCTGGGAATAAGCAGAAAATGAAGTGTTTCATTAGTTCCACATTGTAAAGAACTTCTGCTTGATTTTAATAACATGGTTAATCTGATCATCCGTTAAACTTCATAATCAATACCCAGTGGGTACCATGCCCAGTCCTTTTTATTTTTATTTTTTTTTATTTTGAGACAGGGTCTTGCTAAGTTACTGAGGCTGGCCTTGAACTTTAGCTCCTCCTGCTTTCAGCCTCCAAAGTAGCTGGGATTACAGGTGTACATCATCACACTTGTGGTCTTTAATGAAAGTCATCACTATGTGCACAGAGACATCTCCACAAATAGTACCTGCAGCTTCCCTATTATTTTAGGATTAAAACTGTATTCCAAGTGTGAATCAGTGAAAAGGCATAGTTTCAGTTCTAGGTAAAGGACAATACAGGTTCTGGATAGAAGCAAAAGAGGGAGAGAATATGGACGAAGAAATCAAGTGAGTATGGGAGGGGTCTCCTGCAACAGTATGCACCTTTTCAGACGCAGAACACTCATTTATTCAGTAGACCCTTGTAAGCCCTCAACGATATGCCAGAGACTGCAGTGCAGGATACTGACAAGGTGGGGAAACTAGGTAAGAGAAGGGGCAGTGGTGGTGTGGAAGGGGGAGTGCTGAGCACTGCGGGGTTGGGTAGAAGTAAAAAAATAGAAGTAAAAAAAGAGCCCCTGACTCAGGCCTCAATGCAGAAAGGCCTCCTGGGTGAGTAACCTTGGAAAGAACAGGAATTACCCAAGGAAAGGCAGTGAAGAGAAACAACTGCAGAATAAATCATGTCATTGCCCCCAATTTTGGAGTTAGGTTGAGGTTGAAACCTAAATCAGAGAATGTCTGAAACAAGCTCATACTCTGGGTAGGTCCTAGATCAATACAAACTGTGGTCATTGCTGAAATTTACTTCTGCCTCATGGGCATCTCTCTGACCTGACCTTTCTGGTCCAGTGCAAAGTATTTTGGTTTTTTAGAGTCTCAGCCTAGACTTTGGTTCAGCCCCAAAACTTTGTTTTTGGAGGCTGTTAATAATCTTTACCATTGTTATTTGCTTCAAAATACATTACTTAATTCAATAACATGTAAGGCTAACATCTAAGACTTGCAGAGAAAAAGGAAACTTAAGAAATTTTCTATTTTCTTTAATTTTTTACAGTGCTAGGACCCAGACCCAGGGTCTTATACATACTGGGCAAATGCTCTACTGGTGAACTACATCCCTGGCCCAAGAAGCATTTTTTACTAGTTGTATTCATCATAAAACATGATTTTGAAGCAAGGCTTTCTAATTGTCTCATTGCTTGAGATTAAGAGTCAGCAAACTTTTTCTGTAAAGGACCAAAGAGAAATATAATATAGTCTTTGCAAGTCATAAATAAAATCTCTGCCATTGTAGCATGAAAGCAGCCACAGACAGAATGAAAACAAAAGGACATGACTACATCCCAATTAAATTAATTTATAAAAACAGATGACAGGACAGATTTGGCCCGTGGGTTGTAGTTTGCCATCGGCACTGTTGGTTCTGCATTTTAAACATAGTTGCCTCCATGTGTGCTTTTTTGACCTGGATTAGGTTTCAAGACCTATACTGTGGCTGCTACAGCAGACTGCTCAAGGTTACCTCTGCCTCTTGCCTCTTGAATCCATGAAAAGCTTAGTCAGTTTTTATTATCAACTAATCACACTTACTTCTGCCTTTGCCCTTTTACTCTCACATTACACTTATCCAAATCCTAGCTTCAAGGTCAAGCTTAGAGTCATGTTTTTTTCAAGTTTTTTCTTAACTCTCTGTGCCTTTATGATCAGCCTTTTCCCTTATCTTCACTACTATTCCTTTTATTACCTACATGCTATCTTATACCATGAATTCATCTTTTTGTGTGTACATTCTGTCTCCAGCTACACCATAGCCCTTAAGAACTTGACCACACCTTATGCCTTTCTATTCCCTGTCACTTAACCAAGTGCCTGGAACAGAGCAGACACTGAAAGTCTACTGCTGCTGACAATGATGAGACAGATGTATCAAGAGAGACCTGTTTAAATCAGTTTTGTTAAGATACTAAAAAATCTTAGGACAGTCCTATGGAATTTTTATTATGACAAAACAGCTTATTTTGACAATCAAGAACAAATGTATACAAAGAAAAAGACTTTTAGATTGTAAATATGTCAGAAACTGACCATTCTTTTTTATGTAAATAGGTTTTTGCCTTATAGAGTTATAAAGAAGAACAATCGGGGCTGGGGTTGTGGCTCAGTTGTACATCACTTGCCTAGCATGTGTGAGGCACTGAGTTCAAGCCTCAGCACCACGTAACAATAAATAAAATAAAGGTATTGTGTCCATCTATAACTAAAAATATTTTTTAAAAAATAAGAACAATCATCCCTTAAGACATCCACGTGCAAGAAATTGACTTTTTTTTTTCTTTTTTGGTACTGGGGATTGAACTCAGGGGTACTCAACCACTGAGCCACATCTCCAGCCCTATTTTGTGTTTTATGTAGAGACAGGGTCTCACTGAGTTGCTTAGCAACTTGCTGAGGCTGACTTTGAACTCGTGATTCTCCTGTCTCAGCCTCCCTAAGTGCTGGGATTAAGCCACCGCGCCCGGCTAGGAAATTGACCTTTTTGTAACGGGTTCACTCGATGCTTTGGCTATATCCTTTGTGGCTTTGAATCTTACATGTTTTTATTTTTCCCAACCTCCTTCTCCCTGATCATCTCCTCCCTGATACTCTCCTTCCTGATCTCTTCCCTAATCTCATTTTCTCTGAATCACCTCTTTAAAAAACCCGTTCCTGCTGATGGGCAGAATCACAGCCTTTAGGACAGGAGTCCCCTATGTTTCTCCTTTGCTAGCAAACCTTCTTTTTCCTTTTTCTCAAAACCATGTCCTCATTACTGGACAGGCATTGGGGACAAGGACCAAGCTTTTGACAACATCTTGACCCAAGACAACCTTGTAGGACATTTCTAGAGTCAGACACATATAGCCAGGCATGGTAGTGATAGATTGAATCCCCAGTACTGGGGGAGAAGGAAGGAAGGAAAATAAAAAGGAAGGAAGGAGGGAGGGAGAGATAGAAATCAGGTGAGTGGAAAGAAATCAGGTTTCTGAGAAAAACACAGCTTTACCCACTGATGCTAAAAAATGCCTCAGGGTAATATTTAGACCAAATGCTACCTTTTCTGCATTTGCCCCAAGAATAATCCTATGAATATTTTTCACCTGAATTACTACCTCTCATGTTTAATCTTTGCTGTTGTTGTTGTCCCCCCCCCCCCAGTAGGACTTTGGTGGGTGGGGAAAGGGGAGAGATGGGAGATAAAGATATTCAGAGAAATTTCCCTGAGATTCATCTGTTCACTATATATGCTAATATTGTGTCCTTATTGCTGATAAAATTGCAGTTACATTTCAATAGCCTGTTGGTATGTGAAGGGGACTTAAACTGGTAAAATATTTACAAACAAAAAAGTTAAGGAAACATTTTTTTGGTGATATTTAAGGACTAAACCCAGACACTACTTGGCGGCACTGCCATTGATTTTTTTCTAGCTATATTAGTCTTTGATTTTGGAATTTTATTTTTTAATATCTAGAATCAAGGATAATATTTTCCTTTCATTCATTATAATGTAAGAACATTTTTTACTAGTGTATTAGTACAAGTGTAAAACCATGTACTAAATACAACACTGTTCTTTTAAGAAGTATGATCAGTTTTATTCAGAAAATTAAAATCTGGATGTATTACAGAATTAAATGACATCTGTTATATGCAGAATAGTATGTAGTAGTCAAAGTCAAAAAACCTTGGGTTCCCCTTCCAATTCTGCTCCCAACTAGCCTTATAATCCTGGGTTACTTAACTTTGTCAAGTTTTAGTTTTGTCTTTGTTAGAAAATGATAATGTAGACCTCATGGAAGTTTTTTCTTTTCTTTTCTTTTTTTTTTTTGTAACAGGAATTGAACTCGGGGCAGTCAACCACTGAGCCACATCCTCAGCCCTATTTTGTGTTTTATTTAGAGACAGGGTCTCACTGAGTTGCTTAGCGCCTCGCTGTTGCTGAGGCTGGCTTTGAACTCGCGATCTTTCTGCCTCAGCCTCCCAAAGTGCTAGGATTACAGGCGTGTACCACTGTGCCTGGCTTCGACCTCATGGAAGTTTTTTTTTTTTTTTTTTTAATATTTTTTTAGTTATAGATGGACACAATGTCTTTTATTTTATTGTTTTGTATGTGGTGCTGAGGATCGAACCCAGGGCATGCGAGGCAAGCGCTCTACCGCTGAGCTACAATCCCAGCCCCCTCATGGAAGTTTTTGAGAATCAAATAAAATAATACAGATGAAGTTAGATTAGCACAGTACCTGAACATAGTAAACTCTCAAAAAAATGCTAACATTGTTATGTGCAAAACAAGCCAGGTGCGGTGATGCACACCTGCAATCATAGTGACTTGGGAGCTGAGGCAGAAGAATTGCAAGTTCAAGACCAGACTGGGCAACTTAGCAAGAGCCTGTCTCAAAATAAAAAATTAAAAGGGATGGCAATGTAGCTTAGTGGCAGAGTACCCCTGGGTCCAATCTCTAGTACTTAAAAAAAAAAAAGTACAGTCCTAGGAGCTCATCATTTAATAGAGTTCTTAAATACATATTTCAACATATATAAATATTTACAAAATAGCAGAAGAATGAAGTCTTTTGGAAGTTCAGATAGGTGACAATTTGGAGACAGGAAAATATGAAAAAAGAATTTCTTGGCTATACTGGGGATGGAACCCAGGGGTGCTCTACCACTGAGTTATATCCCCAGTCCTTTTTATTTTGAGAAGGGGTCTCGCTAAATTGCTCAGGTGGCCCTGAATTCTTGATCCTCCTGCCTCAGCCTCTCATGTTGCTGGGATTATAGGAGTGTGCCTGGCTGAAATGGATTTTAGAGGTAGGATAAGAGATCACTGAAAGGAGAATATAAAAGAGACAGGAATATGCATATGGAAAGGACATCTACATGAGGACACTGCACAAATAAATATATGCAAGTAGAGGCTTAAGATAAATTGAAGGGGATGTTGCAGATCACCTAGCATCTGTAGACCACAGCCAAGATGGGGTGAAGAGTCCAGTCTGGACTTAATAATGGATGGAGATCTGGGTACTAGGGAAATAAGACTGAAGGGTGCTGTATTTTTGGTAGCTTGATTTGAAATCCATTCTATAGAATATGGTGGTATTTTTCTTTGAGTGCCTTCTTAATAGGATATTCCCTGAAACCTAGACTCACATGTGACTCACCTCTTTGGATGAGGTAAGCCTGCTGGTCTGGGTCACTTGTTCTTGCCCCATGCCGGCTCTGCATTTCCATCAAGGATTGCCTACTGGGATTAAAAACAACACTATATGGGATGTTCTACAACCCAGAACCATGACAGCATTAAGCAGTCAACACAAATACGGGGCAAAGAAAAAGAGTCAAACTGCAGTGTCAGTGTTCATAAAAATCAGAATGTGAGATTAAGTTGATTTCATACAATATTGGCACCAGCACAGTATGAGGTAAAAGTAAGTAGGATCTTTAAAAATCAACTAAGAAATAACCAAGCTATTATTAATTGAAAGGGGAATGGATTAGAAAAATAAGTGACACATTTCTACACCAAGATACTAAACGGGTAATAACAATGAATGAAATCAGCATGTATCAAAATAGCATGTCACAATGTTATATCAAGTTATAGAATAATCTCTATAGTGATGGTTTTGTAATTTAAACACAGAGAAATCAATATTGTTTTAAAATAACATGTAAAAGTACATAAATGGGGAAGACTACCCACTAAATTCCTGGTTGTACAAGGCAAGGGAAGAGGGGAATAAATGAGGATTGTGAACAAAAGAGACTTCAACTTTATCTAAAGCTCCCTTTAACAAAAAAATATTTCAAGCAAAAAAAAAAAATACACTAGCAACTGTCAATTCAGGATGGTATACATATTGCTGTGTCTTATTTTATTCTCTATTTTTCTTTAATTTAAAACTTTCTCAAAATGAAATTTTATAAGTTAGGAGAAATTTTGGAAGTATTTTCTTTCAAAGAACATTAGAGAATTTAAAGTGTTACGAATATTTTATTCATGACTAGCAAGGTAAACATTGGGACACATAATGTTGTTTTCACAGCTTTTCTAAAAGCCAGGAACAAGTCTCTGTCCAGCTTTGTTAATAAGCCAAACTCAAGTGTGGGAACACAAGTGTAGGTAGAATGATTCTAATAGCTCAAATTGGGAAACACCTTTGACAGGTAACCTCTTCTACAGCCCATGCTGTCATGTGCTCTGTCTTCTTGCTTTACTTTACCTGCCTCCATCTTCAAAAGCGTTGTTCTCTTTCAGCAAAATTGCCAGCTGCAAAGCCAGTTGTTCCTTTTCTTCATGAATCTTCTCTCTTGCTGCTCTTTCAGCATGAAAATCAGAACAATAGACCTCCATCTGTTAGAGGAAAAAAGTAAAGAAGTTTCTACTGAGATGAATGTGGATTCCCTACAGATCACCTGTTTATAAGGGTGAGAGTGCTGCATTCTCAGGTGGGCCTTGTGAATGATAGGTATGTACTCCTGCTAGAAACTAGTATAACAATCACAACGTTCCAACTACTTTCAAATAATAGATATGAACTGTATGTACATGTGTGCTTAAACAATTAGGACCCTGCAACTGCACTGATATAGGTGGTTTAGGCAATATATGCAACATTAATTCAGTAAACTACTCTGCTTCTTTTTTAAAAAAAAATTCAGAACTAATGTAATAAATTGTTTATTTACTTTGCCTGGGACTACCAGGCAGATTTTCAGCCGAGTTCTATAAGACCTACAAAGAAGAATGAATACCAATACTCCTCAAATTGTTCCATGAGATGGAAAAAGAGGGAACCCTTTCAAACTCATTCTATGAGGCTAGTATCACCCTGATACCAAAACCAGACAGAGACACATCAAAGAAAGAAAATTTCAGGCCAATATCCCCGATGAACATACATGCAAAGTTCTCAAAAGTTCGACAAATTGCATACAAAAACATCAAAAAAAATAGCACAGCATGATCAAGTGGGGTTCATTCCAGGGATGTAAAGTTGGTTCAAAATATGGATATCAATAAACATAATCCATCACATCAATAGACTTAAAGATAAGAATCAGGGGCTGGGATTGTGGCTCAGTGGTAGAGCGCTTGCCTCACATGTGTGAGGCACTGAGTTCGATCCTCAGCACCACATAAAAGTAAATAAAGATATTGTGTCCATCTACAACTAAAAAATATTTTAAAAAAGAGATAAGAATCATATGATCATCTCAATAGATGCTGAGAAAACATTTGACAAA
This sequence comes from Geosciurus inauris, assembly GCA_004024805.1. Taxonomy (NCBI): domain Eukaryota; kingdom Metazoa; phylum Chordata; class Mammalia; order Rodentia; family Sciuridae; genus Geosciurus; species Geosciurus inauris. Next base: position 64,438 of record PVHX01003088.1, on the reverse strand, counting down.
ATACAGCACCCTTTCATGTTCAAAACACTAGAAAAACTAGGGATAGTAGGAACATACCTCAACATTGTAAAAGTTGTCTATGCTAAGCCCAAGGCCAACATCATCTTAAATGGAGAAAAATTGAAGCATTCCCTCTAAAAACGGGAACAAGACAGGGATGCCTTCTTTTACCACTTTTATTCAACAGAGTCCTTGAAACTCTAGCCAGAGCAATTAGACAGATGAAAGAAATTAAAGGGATATGAATAGGAAAAGAAGAACTCAAACTATCATTATTTATGGACAACATGATACTATACTTAGAGGATCCAAAAAAATCCACCAGAAAACTTCTAGAATTAATAAACGAATTCAGCAAAGTAGCACGATATAAAATCAACACCCATAAATCAAATTCATTTCTATACATCAGTGATGAATCCTCTGAAAGAGAAATTAGGAAAACTACCTCATTCATAATAGCCTCAAAAAAAAAATACCTGGGAATCAATCTAACAAGAGGGGTGAAAGACCTCTATAATGAAAACTACAGAACACTAAAAAAAGAAATTGAAGAAGACCTTAGAAGATGGAAAGATTTCCCATGCTCTTAGATAGGCAAAATCAATATTGTCAAAATGGCCATACTATTTAAAGCACTATACAGACCCAATGTGATTCCAATTAAAATCCCAAGGTCATTCCTTATAGAAATAGAAAAAGCTGGAGCTGGGGATATAGCTCAGTTGGTAAAGTGCCTGCCTTGCATGCACAAGCCCCTGGGTTCAATCCCTAGCAACACACACACACACACACACACACACACACACACACACACAAGGAAATAGAAAAAGCAATCATGAAATTCATTTGTTAAAATAAGAGACCCAGAATAGCCAAAGCAATCCTTAGCAAGAAGAGCAAAGCGGGAGGCCTCACAATACCAGACCTTAAACTATACTACAAAGCTATAGTAACAGAAACAGCATGGTACTGGCACCAAAATAGACCAATGGTACAGAACAGACATGAGACAGACCCACATAAATACAGTTATCTCATACTAGACAAAGGCACCAAAAATATACATTGGAGAAAAGATAGCCTCTTTAACAAATGGTGCTGGGAAAACTGGAAATCCATATGCACCAAAATAAAACTAAACCCCTATTTCTCACCATGCGCAAAAGTGGATCAAGGACCTAGGAATTAGACCAGAGACCCTGCGCCTAATAGAAAAAGTAGGCCCAATCTTCATCATGTTGGATTAGGTCCCGACTTCCTCAACAAGACTCCTAAAGCCCAAGATATAAAATCAAGAATCAATAAATGGGATAGATTCAAACTAAAAAGCCGCTTCTTAGCAAAAGAAACAATCAATGAGGTGAAGAGACAGCCTACATCTTGGGAGCAAATTTTTGCCACACACAAGTCAGATACAGCACTAATCTCCAGCATATATAAGGAACTCAAAAAACTTAACACCAAAAAAAACAAACAACCCAATCAATAAATGGGCTAAGGAGCTGAACAGACACATTTCAAAAGAAGAAATACAATCGATCAACAAATATATGAAAAAATGTTCAACATCTCTAGTAATTAGAGAAATGCAAATCATAACTACTCTTAAGATTTCATTTCACTCCAGTCAGAATGGCAGTTACCACGAATACAAACAACAGTTGGCGAGGATGTGGAGGAAAAGGCACACTCATACATTGCTGGTGGGACTGCAAATTGGTGCAACCAATCTATAAAGCAGTATGGAGATTCCTTAGAAAACTTGGAATGGAACTACCATTTGACCCAGCTATCCTACTCCTCGGTCTATATCCTGAGACTTAAAAACAGCATACTACATTAACGCAGCCCCTTCAATGTTTATAGCAGCACAATTCACAATTGCTAAACTGTGGAAGCAACCTAGATGCCTCTCAATGGATGAATGGATAAATAAACTGTGATATAGATACACAATGGAATATTACTCAGCAATAAAAGAGAATAAAATTATGACACTTGCAGGTAAATGGATAAAGTTGGAGAATATCATGCTAAGTGAAATAAGCCAATCCCCAAAACCAAAGGCTGAATGTTCTCTCTAATAAGTGGATGTTGATCCATATTGGAGTGGGGGGAGAATGGAGGAACTTTGGGCAAAAGGGAAGGAGAGAAGGGGAGGGGACATGGGGGCAGGAAAGATGGTGGAATGAGATGGACATCATTGCCCAAGGTACATGTATGACTGCACATATGGTACAATGCTGCATCATGTACAACTAGAGAAATGAAAAGTTGTGCTGCATTTGTGAACAATGAATCAAAATGCATTCTGCTGTCATATATACCTAATTAGAATTAATTAATTAATTAATTTTAAAATTGTTTTAAAAGTCCTGGGATTGTAGAATTACTATCCTCATTTTACAAACTAGTTTAATAGCTCTTAATCTTGGGAAAAATTGACCATATCAGCATACAAACCTAAACAAAAGTCCATTTTCCCAAACTATTTCCCAGCCTCTGAGATGGCCCAGTGATCTCTATCTCTTGGGATTGACACCCTTCACAAAAACAAGGCAGCAGCAGAGCACTTAAGAAAATGTGGCTTTTTACTAAATGGAACCAAGACACCTGGACACATAGGAAAAAAACATGAATATTTACTCTTATCTCACTCTATATACAAAAGCCAATTTTAGGTGGTTTATAGATCTTAATGTAAATTATAAAACAAAAGTATTTAGAAGACAACAAAGAAGAGTATCTTCTTGGCCTTGGAGTAGCAAAAGTTTTTTAAACAGGACACAAAAAGGTACTAATTATAAATGGAAAAAGACTGATACCTTGGACTACTTTAAAGTTAAGAACATTTTTCATCAAAAGACTCCTTTATGAGAGTGAAAAGGGAAAAACAATGATAAAGGCTTATATCAGGAGTCTATACAGAACTCATAAAAATCAAGAAAAAGCCAGACAGACCTAAAGAAAAATGAGGAAGGTTTTATTAGGAACAAAATGTAATATACACAATGGAATATTACTAGCAATAAAAGAGAATACTTTGAAGACCAACAAACATGTGAAAGAGTACTCGAACTCATTAGTCATCAATGAAACACCAATTAAATGTGATACCATTACATACCCCCAAATTGATGAAGGTGAAATGACCAATAATACAGGCATTGGTAGGCTGACAGAGCAATGGAAACTCTGTGGATGAGTGAACATTGGTACAACCACTTTGGAAAACTGTTTACCTATTACACTGAGTAACATGCACAGCCTACGAACCAGCAATTCCACTCCCAGGTGTGTACCCAATAGAAAATGAGTACACATGTGAACAGAGATATATACAGGAATGTCACAGTAGAATTAATCATAATGCTACAAATGAAAATAACCCATTTTCCTATCTCTTGTAGAATACAGATAGATAAAATTCATTTGAGCTGTATACTTTGCAGACTGGGGGTGTAGCTCAGTGGCAAACACTTGCCTAGCATGCATGAGACCCTGGGTTCAATCCGTAGCAACACACACACACACACAATATTGGTGCACTTTGCACACGTTATCAATTTAAAAGTTTTTAAAATTTCACTTGTGGGAGGACTATAAAATCATATGTGTATATGTGTGTGTGTTAATCACCATCACTTTTGCATCTGCAAATCTAATTGGGGCTTACCCCACTCAGTTGAGGTTCTAGACTATATCTTACCTGAGTCCTAAGGACACCCATGGTTTCCAGATCCTCCTCCTGCTTGGCGATGGTCTGTTTCATCTCATCCATTTGAAGCTGCTTGGAAGCCAGTGCCCTCTCTGCCAGTTCCAGTTTTTCATTTAGTTCCTGCAGCACTGCCCTGTCCACTTTTTCTGACTGCAAAAGACAGTTTTATTCTAGAAATGTAGCCTATGTTAGTAAAATGTTAGATAAAGCTTTAGTTTTTTAAAATAAAATTATTAGCTTTTCTGGGCATACTGGCATACACCTATAATCCCAGTTACTTAGAAGGCTGAAGCAGGAAGATAGTAAGTTTAAGGCCAGCCTAAGCAATTTAGGGAGGCTCCGTCTCAAAAGAAAAAAATAAAAGGAGCTGAGGATGCTGCTCTGTGGTAAAGTGCCCTTGGATTCAATCCCTAGTACCAAATAAATACATAAAGAAATAAAAATTTAAAAAATCATTAGCTTTAAATCAGTCTGTTCATTAGCAATGCAACTTACTCAGAAAATTGTATTCATTTAACATGGCTTGCAAATAACAGTTTCCTGATTTAAATAACAATGTTTTAAAAAGTTAGCACTGAAATAGAGACATAATAACCCTCCCCCCAAAAAGAGTATATTTATAAGGATATAAATTCAAAGACTTTCTAATTCAAAGTTTCCATTGTTTAAAATGATCATACCATGCTGGGCATTATTACCAATTTAAATTGCAAACCAGTGAGTCCAGGGTTCCAGGTTCACTGCCAGCAGGCAAACTGGCCTTACACAATCCCATAAGGGTAGCCCCTCCAGCCCTAGCCAGTTGTCTTACTTGTACTGTGCACATAGGAGCCCATGCTCTTAGCTCTCCTACAGCTCTCTCTCTACCTACTATGAGAAATACTAAATGCTTACTCTCTGATGGTGGGACATGAACACCATCTTTATAACACAAAGCACATTATACATATGTGAGAAGCTGTAAATATTATGATACAAGAAATCAATTATAAACTGCAAAACAACTTTGCAAGTGGACTTAGTTAAGGATTCAGGCAACTTTTTATGTGTAATATTCAATAGTTTCCATTAATCAGTAATATATTTTTCTATGAGTACCTCTTTCTTTATTAGTTCCTCAATTGTTTTCAATGCATTATTATGTTCTTGAAGAAGCTTGTTGTGTGTTGACTGTAGAATGGCTAACTTGGACCTATTAAAAAAGATATTAATAAATGGAGTCTTGGGGGGAAATATTACAAACTCAAAGCCTTGCCTCCCAATCATCTTTTGAACACTCAAGTAGTAAAATCTCCTATCTTTATTATTCCACCATTTACTAGCATTTTATTACTCTGAAAATAATAGTTTCTAAAAAAAAACAAGCTAGATACAAACAATAATTTTGTTATAATAAACCTTTAAAATTTTATCCCTCCAAAGAATCTCATAGTACTCTTTCAGATAAATAAAAAATAAATTTTGTGAATTTATTCTCAATCCTAATTCCAATCTGTATTTTAAAAAGCAATTCTTTTGGGCAAGCTGCCATTCCACACAGTGTACTCACTTTCCTTCCTCTGTTTTAGCTTGCTCCATCTTGATTTCTGATCGCATGCTTTCCACTTGCAGCTCTAGTTTCTTATTATTATAAACAAGCTCTTGCTTTTCATTCAGCTCTGCTGGGGTTGCAGAATTTTTCCTTTCAAGGGCCTGGCATCTGAGAAAGATGAAGATAAACAATGCAATTTCACTTCTTAGTGGCTTTTCAACATATGCCAAGATCATATAAAATGCAAAGAATTTTAGGGCTGTAGGATTTATGAATGCAAAGTAAAATATTTTGTCCTCTCTGCTTTATTAGATATGTCCACATCTCTGAACTTCTATGTCTAAAAATAAATAAATACAGATCTAAGGTGACATGAGATAGTGTCTTCTTTGAATAACTGATGTAAGTAGTCATATATACATATTTTTCTTAGCTAAATACAGACCAAAGTAGAAATTGGTTAACAGCGATTCTCATATACTGATCCATGGGTACTTTTTATATTTGAAAAAGTTCTGTCAATCACCAAAACTTGGATTTATGACAAAGACTCAATAAGGGAAAATGGAAGCCCCCATAGATTCTGTTAAATATCAAAAAGAAATTTCAGTATTATAATAATAGCAAAAAAATAAAATAAATGCCAGCTATGCAAAGCATTAAAGCCAAGCACATTAAATGTCTTATTTAATTTGGCATATATTAAAGAAATTATGACACATAATTTACAAATGACAAAACTAGGGTACAGAGAGGTTAAATAAATAACTTGCCCAAGGTAATAACACAAACAAGTTATATTTGCTACATTTGGGGTAACTTCTTAGATAAATAAGCAAATGTAAAATTCTCAATTTATATGTTTGAATAATCGATTAAACAACAGATTGAGACAAACTTTTTCCTCAACTTCACTCAATCTCTTTGCAGCTTTCTTTTATGTGTGTTCACATCAGTGTTGTCATAGTACGGGAAATCTGGCTTGCTGCTTTGCACAGGTGCCACATAGGCTAGTACACTTGGAATCAAAGTTCCCATTCTTTCATATGACAAGAAGTTCATGCTTATACATTAACCTCTACACTAGTGTTTTCTGAATTCATATTTTGTTATTCATATATTCATATTTATTTAGGCCTGTTTTCCTTTTACTCAGTAACATAGTAACAATATAAACTATAGTAAATATATAGAACTATATTTCTATATAGTAACATACTTAATAAAAATGTGCATTTTTCAAAGGATAAAAACAATCTCTCTTTTCTTTTTTTTTTCTTTTTTTTTTTTTTTAGTTGTTGATGGACACAATGTCTTTATTTTATTGCTTTGTACGTGGTGCTGAGGATCGAACCCAGGGCCTCACGCATGTGAGGCAAGCGCTCTACCGCTGAGCCACAATCCCAGCCCCTCTCTTACTTTTCTTGAAGTCTCTTCTTCATCAGCTCAGCTTCACTCAATTTCGTATGAGCCTCTTGAAGCTCTTTAAACAGCGATGTCACCTGAAGGTTCAACATTTCCACTTCGCTTCCAACCTATCATACAAGAAATCCCAAACATTTACATGTGATTATCACAAGATTAAATGAACTTCTTTGTGAGAAAAGAGTCTGAACCACTGGTATGGAAATAAGACTGATTGGTAAACAAATAAAGTTTTCACAATTACTACCCCAAATACATTGCATGAAAAGAAATGTTTTGGATACAATTCTGCTTCCTAATAGAGCATTAATCAATTTGGATGATCTTCTGATAATGACTTTTCACTACTAAAAAGTAACCCTACTTATGGCTCAGTGATCAGATTACAGAGTATCAAAGCACATTCCTATATATTTGGCTAACAATTCATCTGCATATTTCCTTGCTAATTTATGTTTTTGGTTTGCACAACATTTTTGTTATACAGCCTTTTCCCTGACAGTCCTACAATTTGTAAATGAGTTTTACAATATCTTGGAAGTCTTGATACTTCTCTATTACTGACTGTTGAATTAGTTCTTGTCAACAGAGTGCTGTTACACACTGGTGGTCTCTTCATCTGTTCTCTAAATGTTCTCCAAATTTCTTGAAGGTAGGAGACACAGTCCCCTACATGGCAAACAGTAGGCATTTGATATATAAATGTTTTTGAATAAGTCAGTTAGTTAAAATGGCTATTTTATATAGGACCTATCACATGGATTACTGTGACTATCATAACTTCATGGTTTCATTAACTCTTCCTAAATTTAAGACTGCAGACTGAAAGATGTATCTCTAAGTTACACACAACACTGAATATACACACATACATGGATGTTTCTCATTCCAACTACTTTGTTCCTGCCACTAGAGGCTACAACCAAGATCTTTGAACTCTACAATTTTCTGAATTATATCCTCAAGTGATCTCATTATAAAGTAGATGAAGTTCCTTGTTCATATAGTGGGCTTGCTCACATAAGGATTTAAGAGACAGTCAAGAAGAGATATAGCCGAGCATGGTGGCACACGCCTTTAACCACCAGCTCCAGAGGCTAAGGCAGGAGGATCATGAGATCAAAGCTAGCCTCAGCAAAAGTGAGGTGCTAAGCAACTCAGTGAGACCCTGTCTTTAAATAAAACACAAAATAGGGGTGAGGATGTGGCTCAGTGATCGAGTGCCTCCGAGTTCAATCCCTGGTAGCCTCTCCCTGGCCCCACCAAAAAAGAGATATAGGAATGGTTTTGTAGAATAGTGATTGGACTATGTCTCACTATAATCAATACTGAGCGAAGCCCAAACCCAGGACAAGGAAATATCAGAGAAAAAAATTTAGCATTAATATTATTTCTACATTTTTTAAAGCTAATACACATCACAGCTACTGTACTTGAACTACTCTTTATTCACTGGGTGTGTCAGCAGTCTTGGAATCTTAGTACCCACAGTCTCTGTGCCTTTTTCCTCTTCATTCTCTTTTTCTGTGCTCCCCTCTGTCTGGGTCTCCACTTCAGAATGATCATTTGCTTTCTTTTCAAAATCTGAAATTCTGAAAAATTACAGAATGTTAAAAAAAAAGTTACTTTCTCTTTGGCTTCAAGAAGAATAGCAATTATAGAAGCACTCCAAAGAACACTTCAAAATCTGGGTAAAGAATCAGGGTTTTTCAAAATTTCTACGTTCACTGTATTAGTATTGGTTTTGTTTTTTATCCTAAGACTGGCTAGAACTGATGTGATTTAAGATATGAATATATGTAGAGGTGAAACCCAGGAATAACTAATTTTGAATATTGCCTATTTTCATGTGAGTGTACTATCCAAAACTATTTTATTTCTTGTGTATGTATACACGTGTGGATATGCGTGTGTCTTCCATGTGTGTTTGTCCCATTTATAAGAAACTAGCAGAAGGAAAGACTTTTCCTTTTAGGACCCATCTAAGTTTACAAGTCCCTGAACAAACAGACACAGCACCAATTTTACACTGAGTCATGATCACAGGAAAGCCATCCCAATACAAATGAAAAAAAATGGAGACTGGTTAAAGATGGGAGGTGGAGTATTTGCATATAATTCTTCTCCTATCCCAAATGCTATGAAAATGACTTTCAAAAACCTATGTGACTATAGGAAAGAAGAGAAAGTGAAAGGAAACAACAAAATTTAAAAGCACAAGACTGAGTGGAGACAGGCTCAGCATTCCGGGAAGGTGACCCTAAGCCAACAGTAACTCCAAAAGGCTGGGGGTAGTGGGTAACTCTGGATGTGGTAAAGGTGGAGCCTGTTTAAGAAGTGTTGGAAGATATAAAATAAAGGGTTCAGGACTCAGAGATGTTAAGCAGAGTTGAAGGATTGGGCCTTCTATTTACACAGATACAGCTGAGGGCCTCAGCCTTCTTTACTTACTCATCTCAAGAACCCTGGCATCTAGAAAAATGCCCTTCAGGCAGGAAGTTGGAAGCATCTTCTCTGGAGAATCTGACCAGGACAAGGGAAAGATTTTAAGTTTTAGACTTGGGGTTTCCCCAGGAAAGCTCCCAGCTTATCTCCCTCCAGATGCTCACAAAGCTTCACGTACTTCTAACTCTTATTCACTCTTAAGTCTCATCAAACAGCCAAGATTACCTTAAAATAAAACAGGTATTTTCTACTGAAAGTAAAATATGCCAGTGGGAGGTGGGGGTGCTATCCCCAGAAACATAAGGAAATATATTACAGCCATTGAGAAAGGAACATCAAAAGCAAGCAAGCATGTGCATGTGTACCCCCGCTCCCAAACACACAAAGATGATAAAAAAAAATGATTAATCATCTGATTAATAAAATCAGATGACTGGTACAAGAGGTCCAATTCAAAATAAAATAATACTAGGTTCTAGAAAAGCACATAAAAGAAGAAGAAAATTGAGGCTAGGAAATAATCCTTAGTTTGAGATTATTTTTCAAGAATTGAAGGTCAGCTGGTGGTGAAAGTCAGTGGTGGTGCATGCCTGTAATCCCAGTGCCCCAGGAGGCTGCGGCAGGAGAATAGCAAGTTCAAAGCCAGCCTCAGAAACTTAGCAAGGCCCTGTCTCAAAATAAAATACTAAAATTAAAAGGACAGGGGATGTACCTTGTGGTTAAGGTCATGAGTTTGCAGAACGAAAGGGTGCAAGGTTAAAAAACAGGCTCACACCCACAGCACATGTGAAATTTCAGAATACTTGAGACAAAGCAAAAAACCTTCAAAGAGGAGGAAAAACAAAAGTTTTCATAAAAAAGATTAAGGATCAGAGTAGCAATAGATTTCTCAACAGTACAACCAGAATCTAGAATACAATGAGGTAATGCTTTCAAAAATTGGAAAAAAAATAATGTCCAATCTAAAATTCTGTATCTAAAGGTAGAGAGATTTTTTAGATAAGTAGACCTCAGAACACATACTCCTCATATTCTCAGTGTAGAGATGTAGTGTATACTACTTAATAAAAAAGAAAGGCACTGGATTAAGGAAATAGATCCAACTCCAGAGAGCTGCTGAAGGAATTCCACAGGATGATGCCAAAGGGAGATTTTGAGATGACTACAATGTAGCAGGACCCAGAAGTGACCAAGTAAGGCTCTTGGACAAGATTCTGCAAGAAAAGCACACTACTATGTTCCCAATGTTTTCTAAAGTAATTAAGAGATTTCCTCACTGGAAGAGAGTACTGGGGTAACTCAGTGCTAGGGTTTGAATGTCTTTCTGAAACTGAAACTTGCTTAATTGCCATTGGCATTTTAACAGTACTGCCCTCATGCATGGATTAGAGCTGCATGGAACTCAGGAGTGAGTACCTAATAAAACAATGATTATAGCTCTCTTTTTCTATTGTGCATGCTTGCTTGCCCTTTCTCCATGTTATGACTTAATAAGAAGTTCTTCAGCAGAAGCAGCCCATCTATCTTGAACTTCCCAGTCTCCAGAACCAGGAGCCATATAACTTAACATTGTTTATGTTTTAAGCACCTCTAGTATTCTGTTACAGCAGCACAAAATGGACTAAGACTTAAGAAAAAAAAAAAAAATCAGTGCTATAGATTGAACCTGGAGCCTTGTGCATGCAAGGCAAGTGCTCTACCACTGAACTTCATACTCAACCCTTTTTTAAAATTTTATTGAGATAGCCTCAAGTTGCTAAGGCTGGACTTGAACTTGTAATTCTCCTACCTCAGCCTCCCAAGTAGATGGGATTACAGGCTTGTGCTACCACACTCAGCAGGAAATTTTTAAAAAGGTAATTATACACAGAGATTAAAAAAGTTTTGTAAAAAGGAAAAGTGGTCATGGCATAGAATACTCACCTGTGAATTGTGTGTGTGTGTATGCATAATAATATAAAAACTGAATAATCATCTAACTAAATTTCAATACAATTTCATAAGCTGGGAAAGGACAAAATGGAGGGGTCCAAAAGTATATATGTGTGGTGTTGATGATGTGTAAGAGTTAAATCTTCAACATGCATAGTGGGAGATTAATAGGGTTATGTATAAAATATTTTTTAAAAATTTAAATAACTGTTTAAGCCCGATATATGGAGATAAATATCAAAAGAACCAACCAAATATGTTGAAAGTGTTTTGAGAAGAAGGAAAAAGTAGCTGGACTAGGGGCTGGTCAAAGAACTGTTGTTTCTCCATAATAAGTTTATAGAACAATTAATTTATTATATGAATATAAAACTGATTTTTAAATAACAACCTAGTGATGATAAAAAGTAAAATAAACTACACTGGATTCTGCTAAAGTTCACCAAACCTAATTGGTATATAGGCACTATCTCTAGCTAAGCTCAATAAATGGGTTAAGCACCAGATGGTGGTGGGCAGGAGGGTAGCCTTTATACCACCATTAACACAGGACACAGGTTTTGATCTATAATTGAATTACGACTTATCTTAATTTTCTAGGGCAAATTGTTATCTTGAGCCGACTTTTCCCTGCCACCTCTTGATTTTCCAAAGCTACATTTCCTACACAATTTCCTGCTCCTTACTGGCTATCAGTGTGTGTTTAGAAATACACAGATTACGTGAAAATATTAATCCTGGAAAAATTGTAGACAAATCTACTGTTTACTTTCCCTATATATCGTTTTTCAGAGTAATTTTTAGAGCATCTACATTTAGAACACCTATTTCCTGTGATTAATGAAAATGCTTGAAAATTGACTTATTTCAGAAAAGAACATGTTATATCTTGCACACATGTTTTTATCATATCTATTTATAATGTGTGTAAATCAAGCCAGGTTGTTCATGTGTCAGTGATTTTGTTCCTTGGTTTCAAACCTACCTTATCTAAGACAAAACCATCCTTATGCCCACATAGGGAACAGTCTCAGCAATTAGTTACTGACTTGTCGGTTGTTAAATATTGAGAGAAAGCTAGTTACAAAGTAGAAATCAAAAGTATTGAGAAAGAGACCTTTAGAAGGTAATCGTGGTGAGGCATGAGGACTTCATCTCAAAGGCACGCCTGACTCATTACTACAATCTGAAGAGAGAAGCACCTCTAGGCATTTGGACAGAAAGCTATGACTCTTTTGAAAGCAGATAATATATATTTCGTATGAAAGATTATTATTTATCATCAGCAAATTCCTAAGTTTATATTTCCACTAATAAGGCCAATCATGTTGGTTTAAGGATGAATTACTTGTTAAACTTGACTTTTTGGAATGGTACACAGAACTTGGAAGATAAAAACATACAAACACAAACTGATTACTTACTCATAGCTGTTAAAGGTCTCATTCACAGACCATCTTCTTTTAAAACTCAGCTATAATAATTAAGGTATAAAAAGAATGCTTTCATTTGTACATAATCACTGTTTTTGGATTTACTGGAAAGAAAGGATGACTATACTTTCTCATTAGAAGACATGGAGGTAGTCTCCTAGACATTACCTCTGAACTTTTCTGAGAAACAGCAGTAGTGTGTGGGGTGAAAACCTAGATGCCTCCATACCCTTTTCACTTTTTTTTTTTTTTAATATTTTTTTAGTTGTTGATGGACACAATGTCTTTATTTTATTGCTTTGTATGTGGTGCTGAGGATCGAACCCAGGGCCTCACGCATGCGAGGCAAGCGCTCTACCGCTGAGCTACAATCCCAGCTCCCCCTTTTCACTTTTGAAAAGAGTTGATCACCAAATAAGACACTGGAAAAATGCTGACATGCCTTCTAGGAATTTTTTCATTCTCAAAAAAAACCTTCTATGTAACATTTAAGAATAGATCTTCCCATGGTTAGGAATTTAAACTGTTTCAACTGCAAAACACTTTTTTTTTTTCCCAGTAGAGGATTGAACCCAGTGCATCTCAACATGCTAGGCAACTGCTCTACCACTAAGGTACATCCCCAGCCATGGAAAGTTTTTCTTAAAGTGCTGCAGTATAAGATTAAGCTGGGCATGGTGATGTATGCCTATAATCCCAGAGACTCAAGAGGCTCAGAAAGGAGGATCAAAAGTTCGAGGCCAGCCAGGGCAACTTAGCCAGACCCTGTCTCAAAATAAAAAAATAAAAAAAGGGCTGAGGATCAAGCTCAGTGGTAAAGTGCTCCTGTACCACAAAGATAAAACAAAACAAAAAGGTAATGTAGCCAGGTGGTGTGGTGCACACCTGTAATCTCACCAGCTTGGGAGGCTGAGGCAGGAAGATCACCAAGTTCAAAGCCAGCCTCAGCAACTTAGTGAGGTGCTAAGCAACTCAGTGATAACTTGTTTCTAAATAAAATAGAAAATAGGGTTGGGGATGTGGCTCAGTGGTTGCGTGCCCATGAGTTCAATCACCGGTACCAAAAAAAAAAATAACGTGTAATGTCTGAGAGAAGTAACTATGCCATAGTGTATTTATGATTAGATTTCCAGTCACAAGAACCCTAAAACTATTTACAATCTCTCCTATATCTTATACTATATACTTCATATTCTAAAAAGTATATTTATAAACAGAACCTCACTGACTTAACAAAAACTCATAAGATACATAAATGTAACCCTGAAACCAATCTAAATGATTTTGTCTGCAATAGCATTATGTTGTAGCTATTTCTATATAAAAAGGTTCAGTGGATATTTTAAAAGATATATGTATCCAGGGGCTGGGGTTATGGCGCAGTGGTAGCGTGCTCGCCTAGCACGCATGAGGCACTGGGTTTGATCTTCGGCACCACATAAAAATAAAGATATTCTGTCCACCTACATATTTAAATAAATATTAAAAAAAAAAAGTATATGTATCCAGAAGAGGACGTACCATTTACTGATTTATTCTGTGAAGTCAGTAGTAACTGAGACCAAAACTACACAAAGATATCTCAAGAAAACTATGAATTATTATCCTTTACTATAGAAATAAAAATCCTCAACAAAATACTAGCAAACTGAACCCAGCAACATATAATAAAGGATTATATATCATGACGAAGTGGGAATGCAAGATTGGTCTAACAACCTGAAAATCAATTAATGTGATATACTACATTAACAAAGGTTTTTAATAAAACCGTATGATCAACTCCATATACACATAAAAAGCCATTTGAAAAAAATCCAAACCCCTTTCATGATAAAAATTACAACAAACTAAAAATGGAAAGGAACTTCTCAACCTGATAAGGGCATCTATGAAATACCCACAGCTAACATTATATTTAATGGTAAAAGACTGAAAGCTTGGAGTTGAGGCATAGCTCAGTGGTAGAGTAATTGCTGAGCATGCACCAGGCCCTGGGTTCAATCTCCAATACCACCCTTCCCACCAAAAAAAATATATATATATATACACACACACACATATATATAGATAGATAGGTAGATTGGAAAGTAAGACATCCCATGTTCATCAATCAGGATATTGTTAAATGATAATACTACCCAAACCAATCTACAGATGCAATACAAACCCTAAAAAAAATCCCAATTGACTTTTCCTCCCCCAAAATTATCAAGGTGATTTGAAAACTCAAATGGAACAGCAACTAACACAGAATAAATAGCCAAAATAGTCTTTAAAAAGAGCAAAGTTTGAAAATTCATATTCCTGATTCCAAAACTTACTACAAGGATATCATAATCAAGACTGTGCTGGCATAAGGACAGAAATATAGATCAATGAAACAGAACCAAGAGTATAATGAAGTTAGTCTTCTACATCCCTCCATACACAATAATGAAGTCAGAATGGACCACAGACTTAAATGTAAGAGCTAAAACAATAAAAATCTTGAGAACAGAGTAAATCTTTGTGATACTGGGTTAGACAATGATTTCTCAGACACCATACTAAAAGCATAGTGACAAAATTAAAAAAGAGAAATCACATCAATATAGTTTTTTTCTTGCACTGCAAATATCATCATCAAGAAAGTAAAGTGTTAGGAATGTGGTATAGTGGTAAATATTTGCCTAGCATGAGCTGGGTTCAATCCTCAGTAGCTCAGTAATGTGAAAAAGGAAGGAAAGGAGGGAGGAGAGGAGGGGTAGAAAGAGAGAGAATACAACTCAAAGAATGAGAGAAAATATTTGCAAATCATAGTATCCAGAATATAAAATGAACTCATAAATCAACAATAAAAAGACAATTCAGTTTTTCAAAATGAGTGGAGAATTTGAATAGCTATTTCTTCAAAGAAAATTAAACATGAAAAGATGCTCACTAGGGAAATAGAAATCAAAACTACATGAGATGCCAATTCACATCTACTAAGATAGCTAAAATAAAAATGGTAGACAATAACAAATGTTGGTATGGATATGAAGAAAGTGCAATACACATATACTGCCAGTGGGAATGCAAAATGGTACAGCCTCTTTGGAAAATGATTTGGTAGTTCCTCAAATATTTAACAGAGTTACCATGGGACCTAGCAATTCCACTCCCTAGGTATATACCACAGAGAATTAAAAACATATGTCCAGGCAAACACTTATATCCATATGTTCTAGAAGCATTCATAATTAATAACCAAATATTCATCAACTGATAAATGGAAAAATGTTACATATCCAATATGGAATATTATTTAGCAGTGTTATGGTTTGGATGTGAGGTGTCCCCCAAAAGCTCATGTGTGAGACAATGCAAGAAGGTTAAGAGGAGAAATGATTGGGTTATGAGGGCCCTAACCCAATCAGTGAATGAGTGGTAACAGAAGGTGGGCATTGGAGGGCGTGGCTGTGGGGTATATATTTTTTATCTGGCAAATGGAGTCTCTCTCTTTGCTTTCTGATCATCATATTAGCCTCTTCCCTCCACCACACTCTTACGCCATGATGTTCTGCCTTATCTGGATCCCTGAAGAATGGAGCTGGCCTTCTATAGACTGAGACCTCTGAAACCATGAGACCCTAAATAAACTTTTCTGCTTCTAAAATTGTTCTTGTCAGGTCTTTTATTCACATCAGCAAAAAAGCTAACTAAAACAAGCAGCAATAAGGAATTAAGTACTGATATATGCTACATTGTATATGAACCTCAAAAATACTATGCTAACTGGGCATGATATTGCATCGTAATCCCAGCTACTGGGGTGCTGAGGCAAGAGGATCACCCTGTCTGGGCAACTTAGCAAGATTGTTTCTAAAAAAAAAAAAAAAGAAAGAAAGAAAAGAAAATTGAGGGCTGGGATGTAGCACATTGGTAGAGCATTTACCTAGCATGTGAGGCTCTGAGTTCAATCCCCAGTACTAAAAAAAAAAAAAAAAAAATCACTATGATAAGTCAAAGAACCCAATCATAAAAGATCATAAAAGATCACATATTATATAATTCCATTTATATGAAATGTCCAGAATTGGCAAATGTACAGATATAGAAAACAGATTACTGGGAGGCATGGGTAGTAAGTGCTAATGGGATCTGGATTTCTTCTATGAGGGAAAAAATGTTCTAAAATTATATTGTGGCAATGATTGCACAACCCTAATATAGAATATTGCACAATATTCTAAAAACGAGGAAATGTAAAATTTAAATGGAAGTACTATGTGGTATCTTAATTACATTTACATTAATTAATTACATTTCAATGAAAAAAAAGTGTATGCACATTTCAGGTCAAGCTACCTCATACCTTTCTTTGGCTTCTTTGAGTGCAATTTCAAGTCTCTCCACCTTCTGGTTTCCTTCTCTTAGGCAAAGCAGGAGCTGGCTCACAGTTAATTCTTCAAATTCCAAATAATTCTTGGCACCTTTGGCAGATTTGCTCCTATATTGATACCACCACCAAATTTAAGTATAAAGGTTAAAAGGCTTTATCAGAAAATGAAAACCAACACTTAAAGTAGCCCAATATAACTGAGACCAGCTTAAACAAATTGCTTTCCAGAACATTCTCCAATTAATTCCCATCTACTTACAGATGGTCCCATGACCCATAGTGCTAATCACCTCTATACTTTCTAGGGAAGGTGTAGAGACTGACAGTGAGACTCCAGAGAAGCTAGCGTGAAAGTGTAATTTGCTGCCTTTGAATGGTCACTGTATATGTAAGACCACAAAGCTCATGGAAATAGTTCAGGAGCCGTGGATGGAGGTGCCAGGCTTCCCAGAGATCTAGTCTCAAAGAGGACTCAGCCAAACAAACTACACTGGCCTTTCTCCAATTTGAGAAAGTCACCTTTGCAAGTCAAGAAAACATTTTTTTTTTTTTGCTTTTTGTTTCAAGTAATCAAAGCAGAAAAATATAGTCACTGTTGTCAAATATTTTTCTTGATTTCAAAATATGATTGAATAAAGAGACATTTTAATGACAAACAAAACCATGGCCACCATTCTAATAACAAAACATTCAGGGACTATGATGCTGCTAATGGCAGCCACTATTTCAGTAAACTGTGGGAGCTCACAAATCTAATAAAGAACCAGCATTAAATTCCATTACTAGGACTCCAAAACTCAAACTCTAAACCTAAAAATCAATCTCAGATTCCTTCTGATGCTCATAAATAATACAGGGCTGCTATTATTTTTTTTTAAATAGCAGTGTAGTTTAAAAGAAGAACTGATCTTTGCATGTGGTATAAATGGGAAGGAAGTGGCTTGAAATTGTCAAACAATTTTCTTCCTTCCCTATACGTTTAGGAAAGTCTTTTGATATTAAAAACAACAATCTGGGGAAAAATTTAAGAATTTTTAACCAAAAAAGGGAATAACATTCACTTATGCCAGTGGCCTTGTTTGATGAAAGACTAATATTTTCTCCCTGATACAAGGGCTTGGAAACACGATTGGAAAAAATTTTTTTTCACCTTTAGTAAGTCATTCTCTATGTACATTCATCAAGTTATAGAAAAAAAGGTTTTAAAAGTCTATGAGGCAGTCTGGGGATATAGATCAATGGTAGAGTGCTTGCCTAGCATATGTGAGACCTTTGGTTCAATTTGTAGTACCACCAAAAAAAAAAGTCTATGCATTGCTGGACACAGCTGTAATCCCAGCTACTTGGGAAGCTAAGGCAGGAGGATTGCAAGTTTGAGACCATCCTCACTTTAGCAAGAACTTGTCTCACCCTTTCATTATTTAAGATGTCTGTTTCCCAGTACCTACTTGGTTCAGGTAAACCTGAGATTCCACAGATATGATACCTGGGCACTTTTTAAGAAATTCCCACAGTGGTTGCTAGCACTAACAATAATCGATACAGAGGATCACCAGTACTGGTCACTCTGGCTTATAACTAGGAAAAGAGAAAATGTATACATCTCATTTATGGAAGCTAGGCAGCCTGGTCCAAGTCAAGACAACACTGGTAAACAAATTAGCAAACATGGGTCTCTGACTAGGAAAAAATATCTTCTTTTGATGGAGGGTAGGACTGTTTTCACTTCTCACCTGAGTGAGATGAAATACCTATAAGAGTAGTCAGCATTAGTCCCCCTAAAAAGGCACCAAACATTGTTTTTATTCTCTGCCAGTTTGTGCTGCAACATTAAATAGCATTCAACCGAACATTAATGAAAGGTCCTAGTATAAATCAATAAGAAGTTAATTCTCTACCCCATCATGTTTGGCTTCCAGTGACAGAATCAAAGGGACAAGACTGCCCCATCTGTCTGCCTGACAGCGCTAGTCTTTCATCACATACGTGTCAATGGAGTCTGTTCTTGTGGGCCCAAGACTATTCTTGATTTCTTTTAATGTTCCATTTGCTTCTCCTTCCTGTAAAAACAGAAATGAAAGGGATTTAACACAATATATCTACAAGACAAAATGTCAAAAAAAAAAAAAGGCAAAAGATCAAGAATTTCGATGACACAACCCAGGAAACTACCGAACATTTGACTGTGAAATGATTAAATTGGGTCACTCAAGTGGAATGGAAATTTACTCTTCCTTTAGGCTGCACACCCTGTCAGGATTATAAATATCTAGGCTAAGGCGTAAAGGTCAGACTCCTCTCATTTGAACAGACTCAACATGACTCCATAAAGATGAAAGCTTATCTCCTCCTATCTCTCCCTTTTTCCCTAGGTTAAGGTCACACAGCTAACAACTCCACATACCTTTCTTGTACAGCCCTTTAAAATGTAAAATACTAGAACTCTGTGAATCAAAATTGACAAAGAAGCAGTTTTCTGTGGATGAGGCTTACTTACCAAGCACTGTTTTTGCCAAATTAGGTCCTGTTAGAAATTAGAGTATTTGCAAGGCAGTTATATTCAAATAAACTACTAGGGAAAATCTTCAAAAATTACAATAGATACTGTGGATAACTTCCTAAATCGAACCCAAGGGTGCTTAACCACTAAGCCACATCCCCAGCCCTTTTAATTTTTCTATTTTGAGACAGGATCTCACTAGGTTGCTTACAGTCTCGCCAAGTTGCTGAGGCTTACTTCAAACCTGCAATCCTCCTGCCTCAGCCTCTTGAGCCACACTTTCTAAATCTTGTGCAGTATTTTCAAGTTCACAAAAGTGAGGGAAGTACAACATGTTCACCATAATATAACTGTCACACATCTGTGAGGTGGAAGATGATGCTAACTGTTAAGAGAACAAGCCTCATTTGGAGAAGTCTGATATACTCTTTGGGCTTCCTGAATTTTATCAGTTATATGCAGAAGGTTTAAGCTCTTTGATCAACTTTCTGCTTCAGTAATTTTCCAAGAAGGATACTCTGATAAAGGAGCCTCTTTAAACCTAGATTTCTCCAGATTTTGGCATGGATAGTAAGGTCACTAAGAGCCATCTTCCAACCCTATTAATCTTTAGTGTGGTGAGTAAGGAAGACCCATAGTAATATTCCAGAATACCTAGTAGTCGAGCTGTTTTTCAAGTTGCTCTCCCTACCCCTGGCTTATCTATAAAGTCCATCTCTTTTTTTCACAGCACAATTCATCTCCTTTCCTATATCAGATCTGACTTTGACAAAGCTCAAATGACCTCCTATATTACCTAGGATTTTATTGTTGTGTTTTTCTCCTTTACTGTCCAATCTTTTGTAGTGTCATTGAAGGAGAGGCCCCTACATGATCTATGTATCTGCTCTGGTCTTTAACGAGACTGTATGTATATCCAGAAACAGTCCTAATAGACACTTCACTAAAGTTTAGGGTACAATACACACCACCTTGCTTAGCTCACTTCATTTTGGGTTGATAGAAATTTGACTTTAACAGCACTGGCTTCAAACTCAGTTCTTAGATACCCCTCAACTTCTAACAGTGGTCCACTTTATGCTTTGAATATAACCCTTGTTGCTCTGCCACTGCAACTTATTTTTAAAATGGACACATATCTATCTCTCTCTTCCTCTCTCCCTGCTCCTCCCTAATCTCAGCGGAAACAGGATTACCTTTATTCCCCATCCTAGGCAGAGTTATCTGTCCCTGATAGTAATCCAGACTTTGGGGAATGTACCAGAAGATCTCAGAAATGACCATCTCCCTAATTGACAAGTGAATTACAACTCCAGAGAACACTTGGAATATAGCCTTTGAGTCACCTCTTTAAAAGCTCCCTGTTCCTGCTGATGTACCCCAACCTTTGGGATAAGAGTCCCGTGTTTCTCATTTGCTAGCAAAGCAATAAATCTTCTTTTTCCTTTTTCTCAAAACCCTATCCCCATGCAGGGCATGGTGGTGCATGCCTGTAATCCCAGCACTTTGGGAGGCTGAGACAGAAGGATCGCGAGTTCAAAACCAGCCTCAGCAATGGCAAGGCACTAAGCAACTCAGTGAGACCCTGTCCCTCCATAAAACACAAAATAGGACTGGGGATGTGGCTCAGTGGTCCTGAGTTTAATCCCTGGTACCAAAAAAACAAAAAACCCTGTCCTCATTATTGGATTGGTATCAGGGACAATTACCGAGCTTTCGGCAACAAACCTACCACCAGAGCAGCTCTTCTCTCTCTTTTCCTCTCTTCTCATTTTTAATTTCCATGGTTCCTCATAAGACTTTGAAAAGAGAAACCCATAACTAAAAAGTGTTTAAAAGCAATTAGTTTACTACATTTGATCACAATTCTGTTCATCTAAGTGAACTGGTCTCACAGCTTTGAGACCTGATTTGAAAAATGACCAGAATGTCCATGCCTTATGTTTTTTATTTTTGACTTGTTTTTGTTTTTAGGTCAGTCACAAAAATATCCAATTTGCCAGGACAACTTGGGGAAAAATGATTATACCTTTTGTCATAAAAGGAATTTATATTTTTTCATTTCAGCTAGAAAATCCTTGCAAGCATTGAACTTGGAAAATGGGGGCTAATTTATCATTGCTACACTGAAATTTCCTCATTATTTCACTTCCATTGTTGGCAAAAAATAGTGGTAATTGTTTCACTGGTCTAGATGAGACTTTGTAGTTTTCTTATAATAAGAACAAAAACAAAATTCTTACAGCCATCCTGATTTCAACAAAGGAATCTTCTGAGGAGCCGCTGGCAGTCAGCTTGAGCTGTAATTCAGACACGATGCCCAGCAGGTCTGCCTTTTCAGCCTGAAGGCGTGCCACCTGGGTCTTCAGCTGTTCCACTTCCTGCTCTGCTACCACCTTGGGAAGCCTGGAGTCACCACTGGGGTCCTGGAAATGACAAGGAGTGAAGCACATCAACAAATCAAACCAAGGGCCTTATCATCAACTGGACTGTCCTCACATTCATGGACAAAGCAGTTCTCAACATCTTGTCCCCTTCTTTAAATAGAAAACCTAGCTCTTACTTGACATTTATTTTAACAT
Source organism: Geosciurus inauris (assembly GCA_004024805.1). Classification (NCBI taxonomy): domain Eukaryota; kingdom Metazoa; phylum Chordata; class Mammalia; order Rodentia; family Sciuridae; genus Geosciurus; species Geosciurus inauris. Next base: position 42,503 of record PVHX01003088.1, on the reverse strand, counting down.
AACATTTAAAATGAAAAATTTTACTGTGTGTTTCTGGGTATTAAAGCCAGCAGTTCTCTACCACTGAGCTACATCCCCAGTCCTTTTTATTGTTTTATTTTGAGACAGGTAAGTTGCATAGGCTTCACTCAAACTTGAGTTCTTTGTGCCTCAGCCTCCGGAGTAGCTGGGATTACAGTCACAGGACACAATGCCCAGTATTTTACAGAATTTGTGTTGTACTCAAATAACAGAAATTTAAAATGACTTCATGGCAAGAAAGAAAGTCTTCCACAGCACATTAGAATATGGATATTATGAAAAGAAACAACCAGACTTTGGCAATGGTGGATTTGACCAAAATTCTAGAAAACAATAAGAAAAAGCTACTATAACTCAAACTCCCACCTTTTTTCCTCCCCACGAATGCCCATTTATCCCTGCTCTCCCTATACTTATCATATCTAATTAGAAGCCAAAGCACCAAGGATGTTACTGGGTCCTGTGACAGTAAAACATAGTGAAATGACACAAATCCTCCAGTACATAAGCTGGTGGGTACAATATTCTATGTTGGTGTTTTAAAGTTGGTGGAAATAAATCTGGTGAGAAACAAGAAATTTAAAATTCAGAGATTGGAGCCGGGCATGGTGGCGCACGCCTGTAATCCCTGCACTTTGGGAGGCTGAGAGGGGAGAATTGCGAGTTCAAAGCCAGCCTCAGCAACGGTGAGGTGCTAAGCAACTCAGTGAGACCCTGTCTCTACATAAAACACAAAATAGGGCTGGGGTTGTGGCTCAGTGGTTGAGTTCAGTCCCCAGTACCAAAAATAAAATAAAATAAAATAAAATTCAGAGATTGGTATCAAAGATAAAAAAATTAAGGTTTAGCTTATAAAAACAATAATTAGCATTAATGCCCCACTAGTGCCTAGTATATGTTGTGTTCACCCTGTTGAAATGACTGCGTCAATGTCACAGGAGAAAGACCCTATTCAGGTATGGCATTTTCACTTGGAAGTAGAGGGAACAGATGTTATCTGTCCATCACTGGGGTCTGGCCTTGAACAGAATCACTGAAGTTCCTGGCCTTGTTGTAGAGACAGATGAGGTGGGAGGCAAGACACTGGATAGGAAACAGGAAACAGGTTTATGTGACTGCAGTTGGTTCAGAGGGTACAGCTTTCACTGTAATCAATTAATTCCCCTGAACCCCAAGTTCAGGCAGTTTCTGAACTTTATACCCAGCATGTAAGGGGAGGGGCTCAGAAGTTCAGTCTGCAGAAGTTCACACAAAAGCAGCTTTTTCTTTCATTGTTCTGGGCAAGTTAACACTTCAAGGACAGCACCTGAGAAGGGGAGAGTTTATGCCCTTTCTTTCCTCCTCTGCCAGCTGTTACCATGGAGCCCAATTAGTAACATCTTCTCTTATCTTTGAAATGTAAACATATCTGTGAAGCTCAGGCCCCAAGGCCAGAGGCCTTGTTAAAGGATCTGTTGTCTTTCCTACCACACTCTGCATTTGCAAACACACTTTTATAAAATATTATATTGTTACTATACTAGATAGTCCATAGTTGTTTATGAAAAAACTAGTAAAGGGGCATTCAGCATCTGGAGTACTGGTCTCCTTCAGGCTGGTGGCCAAGTAAGATAGAGCAACAGGAAATGGTAAGTTTAACTACATTGAACTCTTGTAGAGACTCTTTTGCTGATAGTACTAAGATCAGTTATGGTGCAGGTTTCTGGAGAAGCTTAATTAAGATTTTCTGTGGAGGAAGGGGTGCCACAACAGCCTCAGTTCTCTTGAGTTAGAAGGGAAGATGTGATACCACGTGGTTGGTTCTCCCTGCAGGAAACCTCGATGGCTCTTATGTGCATGACAACATGCTTCATTCAGTTCCCTTTCCAAATCATAGGTTCATAGTGGAACTTTAGCAGTATGAGAAAGACATGTGGCTGGACTATGAACCAGCTAGTCAACAAGGTACTGACTTGTAACCCAACATGCCTCCCGCTGCCTGGGTGATGCTCGGCCTTCACCTGGAGCAGTGCCTTGCTGGGGAACTACCACACAAAGGAAAGCAGGTTAAAGAACCCCAAGAAGCAGGTCTCCAAGGAAAGGTCAGAACCTGTGCAGTCTCTCTCAGAAGTGACACACAAAAGAAACAAATGTAAAGAATGAAAAAGGAAAAGGATAAGTACTACCTGATCTAGAACCAGGAACGAGTCTAGGCAAGACTATGCCTTTTTAGGAATCCTTATGTGTGCCCTTTTGACCTCTCTAAGGATGTTTTATAGAAAGCATTTTTATACACCTTGGTATAAGGATAGGAAATAGAGTTTTAAATAAGTGTTTGAGGACCAGGGATATAAAACTGTGACATTAGAATCTCAGATTATTAGACTAATTTTCTTTTTCACAATTGTGAGGATCTCTTAATTCTCCTAGGGAGATCATAAATCCAATTATTTTTCCATGAAACTCCTTGTAAGATAGACTTTCAAATTTCCCTTCATTTACTACTAAAATCCTTTCATTCCTTTCCTGGACTAGAGCTCCCATGGTTTAGCTCTGATCTCTACTCTAACTCCATTCTTTGTTATTCTCTTTCATCACTTTTGAGCCCTTACCACTGACCTCTTCACAATTTGTGACACAATTTGTCTTTTCATGTATTTGTACAATCTTTCCTTCCACTGTCCTGAAAATGTGCCTAAGTTAATATGCCATCTTAGAATTCTAGAAGGATTCTATTTATTGACCCTTGCATAGCATTTGTACAACAATTAAGTTAGAAAATACTCTCTGGAGATAATTTTAATGAATAAATCAATGAAATCTCAGACAGAACCACTAGTGCCTGGCCTCACCCTGAGGATCAGAAGGCAGACCTCCAAGGGAGATCTCTACTCTGTGGAGCTTGTGCCCTCTGCTCACCTGCCTTGAAAGCAGCTGTTCAAAGCTTCAGCTTCTGATTTCAACTTCTTCCAATTCTGCAGCCTTCTAAGAAAACCTATAGGCAGACTAGCTCAAAAAGACAAACTGCTTCTGGAAACTGCCTTCTTGGCCTCAGTGTAACAGGCCCCAGCTGACTAAAGCCAACTGTCAGCTCACATTCCAAAATCCAAGGATAATCCAATAATTTAAAATATTTTCTTCCCTAGAGTAGAAAATCATTCATATATCTTAGGTGATCATTTCTTCAGAGAATTTTACCTCAAAAACATTTAGCTAATGAGAAATTTCCCCCCAAAGAAACAACTTCATGCTCTTTGACCAGTAAGACAAGGTTCAGACATGATAAATCTTACCAACAATACAAATATAAATTTATTCAAGCAGAATGTTCATCATTCCATGAGAAGGGTGATGAGTAAGATCACTGATAGAAACTGTAGTATTTTTGTAATCAACTTCTCATGTTTTGGATTATTCACCCCCATTTTCCATTACTTTCTATTTTCTTTCTTTCTATTCTCTACCCATTCAAGAAAAATAGATATCAAAAAAGTTCAAGGTAAAAAGCCTCAAGAAAAATCATTGATAGCTAGAATACATCCTCCCTAATACAATCAAGTACTTCATCTTCCAAAGGGTTAAGTGCCAGGTTTGGAAGAAAATGAACAGCAGATGTTCACCTAAATGAACAATAATCAGTGACCATTGGCATACTGGCAGGGACTTCAAATGTGTTCTGGTTTGTTTTTAACTAACATCTTTGACATCTACTCTCTAGTATGAATACATTTCCCAGGCTATTTGGGTCAACAAAAACATCTCTCTTTCTCTTTAAAATGGCAACTCTATAGCCAGCCTCCTATCATAACATAACATTTGACAAGTCATTTTTCAAAAGGAAAGGTAAAGTGAATTATCACTGTTTTATAGTGAGAGAAAGGACAAGGTCAATAAGTAAAAATACTGAGTAGTAGACGTTTTAAATGTAATTTTTTATCAGAGACATAATCCAAAAGCTAACAATCAGACAATTCTAGGCAGAGGTCCATATGCATCATTGCAATGAATATGAAATGCTGATTTATCACCTCAGTATTCTTTTGACTACAATCAATATGGTTAAATACTTACAAATTTCTCTTCCCTAGTAGAGATTATACATGCAAAAAAATGGCAATCCATTTTTTTTTTTTACCAAAAATACTATAAAATACTAGTGCAGCCTGAATCATGAAAGTTTTGATCTAGGCATCTAGACTCGTATGATTCTATTGAAAATACTGAGAAATAACATCATAATTTATCAGTCTGCTCACCTCAAATGATCTTTCTGACTTCCCTTTTAGTTTTCCAAGCTCTTCCTTCAATTTTTCATTTTCATGACTCAAAGCCATCAGGCGCTCTTTGGCTTCTTTGCTCTGTATCTCAAAAAACTGGCGTTCTTCCTTCTGTTTCTCTGTCCAGGCTGAAAGCTCCTCAAATCGTCCTTTCATAGCTTGATTATTTAGCTTCATGGCTTCTGTATGGGGGTTAGATGAGGAAGTCACACACCAGGAGAATGGATCAAATGGGCCCACAGCCTACCTCACCACTTGGCTCTGAATCTAAACAGGCCAGCCTTGGCCCGGGCCCAAAGGTCAGCAGGAGAAAGACTATAGTAGGATGAGTGGTTTTTGCTTTCAGACAGGACAAGTGGATCTAGCATTTCTAGTCTTCAAAGTACCAAGAAAATTAAATTGATTTGGATACCTCCACTATAGCCCAGATTCCCACTTATAACTAGGGGACTAAGAAAGGTCCTAGCACTCGGTGATGAGAATGCTAGTTCTGCCAAAAGCCATAGCCTGACATAAGAATGCTTCTTATGAACAGGTAATATTTAGGACTAACTCTGTATTTAAAGTAGCCTTCCCTTCTTTTCCCTTTTAATAGACTAAATGTCACTATACTATTTCCCTGAGATAGAATACTTTTTCTTTTTTCTTTTTTCTTTTTTTTTTTTTTGCAGTGCTGAGGATCCATCCCAGAGCCTTGCACATGCTAGGCAAGCATTCTACCACTGAGCAACATCACCAGTCCCCTGACAGAATATGGTTTTTTTTTTTTTAAATGTTTTTTTTAGATGTTGATGGACCTTTATTTTATTCATTTATTTATATGTGGTGCTGAGAATCGAACCCAGTGCCTCACGCATGCTAAGCAAGCGTTCTACCACTGAGCCACAACCCCAGCCCCAGAATATGTTTTATACTTACCTGTATCAAGAGGTAAATAACAGAAAGCATTTTAGTCTTACCAAAAGCCATTCTGGGTTCTCATACAGGAACCTTTTTACAAAGGAATTATGTTTCATAAAGGCCCCAGGTGAATGGAGAACATAGGTTGGGTGGCTGCTCACCTTTCAGCTGGTGGTTCTCAACCAGGAGCTCCTTCATCTGCTGCAGCAGCTCCTCTGGGGTAAATGTGTCCAGGCTGGGGTGAGCCAGAATGGGGGGTCCATTTCCTGTGGTCTCAATAGGACTGTCCCCCTTTTCAGTCAGGCAGCTGAGAGGTTGGTGAGACATGGCAGCAGTTCCTAAGGTAAAGCCACAAACTGAAAATATAGCTGTGCCCCCTCCACCAGGGGTGTCCTCGAGTCTGCTAGATCCATTAATAATAACTAATATTTATTTCCAAAGTTGCCAACTTTCTCCACTTGCATTTTGAACTTTTTTTAATTCTTTTTTTTTTTAATAAAAAGGCATATCCCAGCTTCAGGGAAACATGTACATGTGTATATATATATATACACGAGTGTACAAAAGGGTACAATGAGAGGCTGGAAAATGAGAAGAAAGGGTATTTGTAGATATGGGCAAAGTATAGTTAAATAAATTTTCCCATGCAAGTCTTTAAATTCAGATCTCCTTACTTTGAGTGAATTGTATGGTATGTGAAGTATATCTCAATAAAGCTATTAATCTCAGCCAGATGTGGTGGTGCAAGTCTGTAATCCCAGCACTTAGGGAGGCTGAGACAGGAGAATTGTGAGTTCAAAGCCAGCCTCAGCAACAGCGAGGTGCTAAGCAACTCCGTGAGACCCTGTCTCTACATAAAACACAAAATATGGCTGGGGATGGGGCTCAGTGGTTGAGTGCCCCTGAGTTCAATCTCCAGTACCAAAAAAAAAAAAAAAAAAAAAAAGCCGTTAATCTCTATATATGTATTTCTTGTACTTTTGGTTAAAAAGGAAGTGGAGAGTTAACATTTTTTTCAATGCTTACTTTGTGCTAAAATACCATCCAAATATGTCATTGCCTCTATATTCTTCATTAAAATTCACCCAGGTAGCTATTTTACTATGAGGAAGCTGAGTTCAAAGAGGTATACAGCTTGTTCATGGCCAAGAAGTGATACAAGCAAGCAACAAAGATGATTCCCACACCCACCCTCTCATACAATAAAGGTGCTACTAAATATTTGGCCTCCAATATCTTATTTTTCAAAGCACACACCAAAAAGATTGAGACATCTTGTTATGTCATATTCTGAAATATTTCTACACATACCACTTTATTTTGTAGAGGGGTCAATATGGACTTAAAAATATAAGATACCAGTAAATACCAACTCTATTTCTTTATTACATACCACTCAGAGAAACAGGGACACCTTTCCAATGACTGGCTACATGCTCTACAAAAAAACTTTCTTCTTTACACTTTATGATGTTTTCCCATCAAAAAACTGATGTGGATGGATTATAAAGCTATACAAAATAAAGGTGACTCCTCCCTTCTGACACTGCATATGTATGCACATATATACCCCTATTCTACAAAAATAAAAGTGGCTAATGTCTAGAGAGATATCCGGAAAATCCAACTATTCTAATAAATAATATAAGACAATTTAAAATCTATCTACCCAACAAATAAACATTAAGCAACGAAGCCTGCTATTCAACTCTAATAAAGCAGAAAGCCACTGACACTAAAGAAGGCCCTAGGATGAAGAAGTGAGTGATCCCATTTTTGATGGAGAAAGACTTGCTCTCAGACCCATCAGCTCCTCATGATTACAAAGCTTGTGTGGCCCCTTTGAATTGTGCATGAAATCAGTCACTGCAAGACAGAGGCAAGACAACTGCCTTCTCTCTGACATATAACAAGAGGCAGGGATTTCAGCTCTTTGCCCATTCTTTAGAACTGAGAGACTGGCACTCCACTTTGGGTTGGGAAGAACTTATGGGCAATCAGAGACAATGCTATCACCAATAGAGAGAGCAGGTCCTGCAGCACCACTGGCCATGTGACTTCTTCCTAAAGCAGTCAGCACAAAGAAGTGCATACTCATGAACTATGTAACAAGAATGGCAATTTTATGAAGGGAAAACACTGATAAAGCATTTTACGCAATTGTGAACCTTCTGTATTTATGTTTTACACAACCAAACTGATCTAGAAAAAAAATATCATGCTAAAGTGTTCCATCACTTAACATTAGGGAACTAAAAGAGACTGCTCTTCTCCTCACAGAAAAAAAAAAAAAAAAGGAATAAACTGCCAATGTCTGACTTTCCGTGAATTTATTTCTGTACAGAATGATCTTGGTGCCAACATTTCATTAAAGTGGGGTTTTCATTTTTTTAAATGGGGTTTTCTGAATAACAGTGTTGTTACCTATTTTGCAGAATACTAAAGTTCTAGGTAATAAGCCTAAACGTGTAATTCATCTGCCAGTATAAAATTTCCTTAGGTGTTCACTGATTACATTATAGTTTGCAAGGGTGCATTTCTCACATACACACACACACCCACACACACACCACACACACTTTTTTTGTCTGTTCAGTACTGAGGCTCAAACCCAGGGCCTGTGCATGCAAGGCAAGTGTTTTACTACTGAGCTACACCTGCAACGCAAAATATTTTTTAAATATCTGAACGCTTATCTGGAAATGTGTTTGGTTTCATCTTTTTATATACAGATTTACCCTTAATTGTTTTTCCAAGGGAGAAGGAATAGAAAGGGAAGGGAAAAGAAAGGAAGGGGAAAGAGACATTCTCTTGAAAAGTATTCAGATTTTTTTCCTCCTTAACACCTTTACCAATATAAAACCATACTAAAGGTAAAACTGGTTCTAGTTGTTATATCAGTGCTTCTAGCTCTTTCAGATTGCCCAGGTTTTATAAGGACATTGGAAAAAGCAGGGTTGTGCTAAAAGAGACAGTAGAAAATCACTTATACCACTAGCCAAATAAGTGACCTTGGGAAGTCACCTGACCTCTTGTGATAACTCACTGACTCATATAGCAGATGATGTGCTTTATTGTTGTTTTCAGCTCAGAAACCCTGTGAAAGGTATTCTTTGGTTTCTAAGATTATAGTCTTACTTTACCCTTCAACACCCACACATCATCATGGGCATGCCGCTCACCAATACATACACCTGTTTTAATTACAGCAAACTCTTTTTATATAGTATTGTTAGGAAATATTAGTTTGTAATTCAAATTTCATAGTAAATAAGAAGTTACCATGCATGGCAACCATACCATATAAATACTATCAAAATTTTACTAAAAGTAATTTAATATAAAATAATTTTGGATGACTCAAAGGGCATTTCATGGTTTTAGAATATTTTGGAGGAATCATTATGAGTTATCACTGTACACTGCACAAGTGAAATATCTACTGGTAGAATGCCAGTTAGGGAAAGCTTAATTATAAGTTTTAAAATCATCTGAGCTACTTTCAATTAGGCAAACACAGAGGTATATTATAAATCTTTGCATATATATTCAAAGATTACAGAAATTGGAACAATGCCATTTAGTCCAAGGTTCTATCTAATAACAGATTTTCTCATAATAATCCAACTGACCTCAATCTGAAGTGTGTCAATTCTAAGGTGATATTTAATAATGGAAGGATTAAGCACAACATTTGTCAAGATTTCACCAGTAAGGAAGACTGAGAACTACCTGGTAGGTAGAAGGTCAAAAGCAAAAATCTAGATTTTATTCTCAGACCTGCTACCTGAATTCCTCACATCATACATTCTTATTTTTAATTCCAGAGATCAAGTAATTATAGCCATGACTTGACCTTAGAGACATGAACATAAATCTCATTTCTGAGTTGGCCTTAGAGATAATCTAATCCAAATTCTTATTCAAAGCAAGAATGTCTTATCTAGTTTCCATGGTGCATGCTCACAAAACAGGTTTGAATACTTCAATGACAGAAAACATGAGCAATGATTCAAGTTGTAGGCACTGTCTCTTCTATTATAGGATGGATGATGGCCAGAAAGTTGTAATGTGTCAAGTAGACATTACCTTACATTGACTTTTACCCACTGGACCTAGGATACAAAATAAGCTTAGGGTCTTACACTGGTGCAGTTGTGCTTCAGATTTGCTAATGAAGTATTCATGGGTTCAATCCCTACATGAACAAATTACATTTTTGTTGTTGTTGTTGTATTTGTTTTTGGTACCAGCGATTGAACCCAGGGGTGCTTAACCACTGAGCCACATCCCCAGTCCTTTTTATATTTTATTTTGAGACAGGGTCTTGCTAAGTTGCTTAGGGCCTTGCTAAATTGCTGAGGCTGGCTCTGAACTAATAGCTGCCCAATCCTCCTGCCTTAGCCTCCTGTGCTGGGATAAATTAGTTTTAAAGTGAAAACTTGTTTCTTGATCAGAGACAATAGTTGGCTATTGGCAAATTCCAGTTTGCATTCACAGAGGGGCTAAGATTCCAAGACTGCATCAACTAAACTCATTGCTACACTAGAACAAGAACTTAAGAGTATTTATGCATCCTACCAATGGGGTAAAAGAAGGCTCACCATTATATACTAGAAATTGTAGTTTGATTTGGTATCTTCCTAACATACAGAAAACAGAAGCAGTTTTAACCTAGTCGCCAAGGCAGGAACCTGGGAGTGATGCTTGATCCTTACAATTCCCTCTTCTGTCAAGTCTAATGGATCATCAAGTGCTTCCACCCACTAAGTGCTTCCAAACCTCCTCTCCATCCCCATAGGCTTAGCTCAGGCCCTTCCTAGTTTGTCTGGACTTTGGAAATGTTGACCTCCATTGAGGACAGGGGTTTTGTTTGTTTTGTTTTTGCCTATTTTGTCTACTATTTTAATAGCTATTTTAATAGCTGTCTAAATGGTCTGACTTTTATTTCTTTGTATTTTAATCCCATTATCTCTTCTGTAACATGAGGTTATTACCCGAGTACAACTATTCTTGCATAAGACAGAGTTCTGGCAAGACAAAGATGGCCTTTCAGGTTTGGGCTCAACTTACCTATCCATCAGTGTCATCTGTCACCAAACTACTCATACCCAGGTACACTGAAAGGCTCATAGTTCTCTGCATTTTTAGCCTCTGCACCCTTGTCTCTCTTTTGTCATCTGCCTTAAATGTCTGACTCCCATTTTGCTCTAGCAAACTTCCACTGGACAGTTCAATGTCCATCTCAAATATGATGTCCTGTCTCAAATGAATCCTCTCTTCTCCTGGGCACCCAAGAGCAATTTGCATTTCTACCTCCTTGGCCTTCCTACCTCACACTTTCTGTCATCATCTTATGCCCGTCTATTTTCTCTCCATGTTATTCTTACTAAAGACTGCATGCAGCAGGTTTCCAAAAAGTGTTTGCTGAAATGAAATTAAAATACAATGAAGTATTTTTAAGTCTAACGCCTGTAAAATATTTTCTGCTATATAAGTGACAAACCTCACATGCTACTATTGTTATGTTTTCCTACAGGTCTATGGCATTCACTTGCAGATTTTTTAAATCAACTTTAAAACTTATTTTAAAAATCAAAATTGCTTTTTATATCACTGCAAAGGCTTCTACATATTATTTCATAACATATATTCTAGTACTGCATTGTCATGTTACATGTTGAAGTGGAAGCAATGAAAACTTTTAAAACAGATTCTATTTTTTAAATATTTTAATTTTTTCCCTTTACCTTTTGTTTACTATTCCATAAATTCTAAAAAACTTATTTATAAACTCAGATAAACATATTTAAGGACCAATGGGTGTTTTTCATGGCAAGAATACCTACATGCTACTACTTGAGATCAGAAGGAAAGTAATACACTGATCAATTCCTTTCAAATTGATTTGGAGGGAAACTTAGATTCTTAGGCTGTATCATAATATACAGCCTAAAGTTTTGTTGTAAAACTTTTATAGTGTTGTACACAATATATAAAGAACTCTTAAAACAGGTTCAGTGGGAAAACAGATCAAACACCCTGCAAACTCAAATCAATTCTTGTCCTCTACAAACCATAATCAAACTTCACTCATCTTGTCCATGCCAGGTCAGTCCCTGGCCTTGGCTTCTGCTCTGGGTCCTCTCTAGTACAATACAAATGGGCCTGTCCTGGGAGGCAGCCTTGGTTCCCCACCTCTTCTTTCCCTAAGTCAAAAGAGCTTAAGTCAAAAGGTGGCTGTTTTGGTGGCTGTTACAGTGGTATCTTATTAGTTCCTAAGACTCTGGGCATCCTGACACTCTCTGCTTTATTTTTCTAAGTCTTTCCCTAAGGCTTTAGTTGTCCACTTCATCCTTAAACACTTCTGTGACCTACACTTCCATAAACAGTACTCTTGGTGGCAAGGCCAGGCCAGAAACTAGGTTTCATTTCTTCTGAGCCTGTTTATTGCCACAGCTTACACGTTTCTGACTGTAATAGCAATTCCTTTGAGGTCCTCAGGCCTCATCAAATATTTATTCGCTCCCCCCCTGCTGTATATCTATAGAGCTACATAAAGTATACATCTACATATATCTGTTTATTTCAGAGAGAGAGATCACACACCTTCTCAGACAATGGTTTACGATGACTCCTCTGAGCTGTCCAGTAAGCCCCCCACCTTGGAGGGGGGTCATTATTCTTTACTGTTCCTGGAACACTTCATTAAGATAGTGTTTTCATATCTTCCAAGGGTGCACCTTTAACCACTTCCTCCTATGAGAGGACTTTACCCTCAAAACACCTCTGTGACCTGCAGAGGAAGTCACCTGCAGCTAACCAAGCCAGTGTTTTTACCATTCCAGGGCTTAGGGATCCATTGGGATGGCCGCCCCGGTTGCCCTTTCACAGTAGGTCATGATCCGGGGCCTGGAAACTCTCACAAGGCAGTTGTCCCACGGGAGGGACACCCTGTGGACGCCCCACCCCTCGTCACCCTCAGCCCGGCAAGCTCTGGCCGCAGTGTGCCGGGCGGCGGGAACCGCTTCCAGGGCGGAGAGACGCTCGCCAAGGAAGGAGCCACCCCCAACCCCGTCCCTGCTGCCCCCTACCCCAGCTCACCAGCCGCCCGTGATCAGTTTCTCTCGGTGTCACTGACCCCTAGGCATCGTGCCCCTGGAGGAGGGCTCCGGGCCCGGTTGCGGACGCCGGCCGGGAGACCGGCCGAGGACGGAGACCGGAGTCGCGGGGCTCGGGAGCTTACGCTCGGCCTCGCGACCCGCCCGGCGCCGCTCAGCTGACCGCAGCGCCAGCTCCCAGCCTCTGCCGGGGAATTTCCCAAGCTCCGCCCAAGTCACGCCCATGACCACGCCCCCACGGCCTCGCCTAACGTCCCGCCCCTCCTCTCTCCTGCGTGAGCCCAGCGTTCCATCCTCACCACTTTCCTGCAGAGCCGAGCTCTCCGCCCTAGTGAGTAGCGAAAACCCTGAGATGTCAGACAGATGGCGTTAATTAAGATAAACTACGAATTAGAAGAAGCGTGTGGAATCGGTCTTCCCTGATTTGCTCCTTGCTATATATAGAAGAAGACCACAGCCACAGGAGGTCCCTGCACCTCTCGGAAAAAGGAGGAGGGTTCCAGGCAATTTCAAAATGAAGCCTTCATCTGTTTCAAAAACAACCTTAAATCTAGGCATAGTTAACAGCATATATTGATTTCCATCCGAAAGTCACCTCCCCTTTTGCCTTAATTTTTTTTAAAAAAAGCATACAGGATGCCGCTTGGGTTCTTATTCTTCCAGATCTGTTAGCTCCTGGATGCTTCAGATGCTCCAGGCAGGTGGGATTAATGGATTGATCTGGATCATACTTGTGAAGCAGTCTTTTGCTGCTGTGGGAAGTATTGATCTATTATGCTAAAGAAGGGAAGATGCTTCTGCATTCGACAGTAGAATTAAAGGGTTGAAAACAATAGGAGAGAAGAAGATCCGTCCTGGTTTTCAATCCAAGCATCCCAGAAAGCATCAGTGAGGCATTGCCATAGGACACAGATTTCACCTGATAACAAAGGCAAGGACCTGGTGGAAGCGTTCAGACCAACAAGGGGATCCCAGAGCAAGACAGGTAAACAAATTAGGGCGGGATCCCAGGTGGTCTGGGAAAGAGTCCGAACGGGTTTGTGCTTAAGGTGGAAAAGAATGTCATAACGGGGAAGAATTGATCGAGAAATGGAAGTGTTGACTGCTGCTCACATCAGTGGGAGTAAGCAGCACATGGTTACTAATGTATGCTTGCTCACAAATGGGAAATAAATAAAATCCTAATCATTGCCAGGAGCCATGGTACATGCCTGTGAGCGCAGATACTGCAGAGGCTGAGGCAGGAGGATCACAAATTCTGCTGGCTTGGGCAATTTAGTGAGTCCCTGTCTCAAACTAAAACAAAAAGGACTGGGAATGCGGCTCAGTGGTAGAGCACTTAACCAGCATGTGGAAGACCCTGGATCCCATTGTCAGCAACATACACTCAACACACACTCCTAACCCAAAAAAGGGAAAAGGCAGAAATACTGGTATACTGGAAAGGTGTAGTTTTGCTGTCTAGATCTCAACAGGCCCCTGATGTTAATTAACCTGAAGTGGGGGTTGGGGTCTGAGAATATAGGACAAAAACAGTTTCTTATTCCACAATCAATACAGAAGAGTTGTATGACCTCTGGTGACCAAGAAATATGTGTGTGTTCAAATGTCCCCCACACCACCAACAACCAGTTCTGCATGTGAAATTGGCTAGGTGTCCTTCAATTCAATTATAACACTATCGACCTGAATGTGGTGGCAGATCCCTCAGAGTAGGGACTCAGTCCCATGGGACTGACCCCCACTTCCAATGCCAATTCCAATACCCAGGTTGTTTGACAAGAGTTTCTGACCAGCTGACCAACTGTAAATTGGGCTTTCCAGGAACCCCTCTGATTAACCCTATGGTTGCAAATGTCCCAAGAATATTCTTTACTAATCACAAAGAAAGAAATCGAAGGATTCAATGGAGGGGTTTTGGATACTACAATGGAGGGCTGCACTGCACCTAGAAGTAGGGGAAATATACAGGATAGGTGGCATACCTACTGCTCAGGTGGATTTCCTTAGATGTTTTATGTGTACATTCTTCTACTTTACAACCAAGGGCACTGCTTTGACCCTCATCTAAAGATTGGTGACAAGGAAAGTGCCCAATTTCCCCTCTCTATTTCCATTATCACGTTCTTTAGAGTCCTTCTTAACTACTTCCCGGAACCAGAAACTTTCCTAGGTACTAACTAGTGTTTACCCCAACACTCCACTCCTTCAGTGCCTCAGAAGCCCCTCAATGTCTCTCACAATCTTATACTGCCCCATATCTTCTGGAAGGTCCTCAGGACAGAGCTCTGGAGTCCTGCATCCATATCTTACAAGGGCAGCACAAAGAGCAAGAATCTATCAGCAAGGATGTTAAAGTGATTAAGTGTATTGCATCTCAATACACTTCCCTGGGTTGGACTACCCAGGGAAGACCTTGTGCTGCAGGCACACAGAGTTCTGAGTAGATCCAACAGTGAGTCGGCATGATGTGCAACTTCTGTTGCCCAGTCCAGGAAGAGGTTATTTATTGCTAACCTATGGAGAATATGACAAATGTTTAATAAGCACCAATAATGGCAAATCAGCTCCATGAAGCAGTATACAGGTTACTCTATGATTTTTTCTTTCATTTTTGGTTCTGGAGATTAAATTTAGGGGCATATGACCACTGTGCCACATCCCCAGCCCTATTTTGTGTTTTATGTAGAGACAGGGTCTCACTGAGTTGCTTAGCACCTCGCCATTGCTGAGGCTGGCTTTGAACTCATAATTCTCCTGTCTCAGCCTCCCTAAATGCTGGGATTACAGGCTTGCGCCACCACGCCCACTTACTATATGATCTTGTGTTAGTAGAGTAGCCTGCAAAGTAGCCTTGCCTGGGCAAGTGCACCATGCCAAGATATCTGTTTGCACTTTGGGGACACAGAAAGAATAAGACACTCTGGAATATATAACTGCCATAAACTGATACAAAGTGTTCCTCAGGTGTATGAGGGTAACATCACATGTACTTGTGACGGCCAGGTCCCCACACAGTGGGCTTTACTTATAAGTTTAGATTATAAGTAAAGTTTAGACTCACAAGGAGTCACAGTGAGGCAAACCACCAGGGGCTTATTTGTACAATCCATGGTCAGCTAATACTCCTTGTCTCTGATATGTTTTCAGATGCCAGCAACAATGAGTTGTTACCTGTGCCCCAAGCCAGTTTAAGAAAACGTCCAGTAGATGTGTTATTATTTTTTGTAGTTGTAGATGAACAGCATGGCTTTATTTATTTTTATATGGTGCTATGGATTGAACCCAGTGCCTCACACATGCTAGGCAAGCCACATGCTAGGCAAGTGCTCTTCCACTGAGCTACAGCTCCAGCCCAAGATGTGTTCTTTATCTGTAACCTTCACACTGGTAGCTATGGGTGAGATAACATGGAAAAGTCTGCAGGCTGCTGATGTCTGGGTTTCTCATTTAATACCCTCAGTGCTTCAGGCAAATAAGCATTCCACCCTGCTTAGAGTTGCCCTCAGTCCTTAAGACTTTTTTCAGCAGGCTATTTATTCTTTCAATTAATCCAGCTCCTTTTAGATTGTATGGCAGATGGAAAATCCACAGTATGTCCTGGTTTTGAGCCTACCATTATATGTCATGGCCTGTGAAATAGTCTCCCTGGTCACTCAATTAACTGTGGTGTGCCATACATGGAACTCAGCAGGATCAGTCCCTTAATAATTGCCTTTTAATTGCTCTTTTACTGGAGAAGTCTTCCATTAATGCTGAAACTGTGTCCACACAAGTCAATGCATATTGAGTTCCTTCCTTTTTTTTTTTTTTTGTACTGGGGATTGAACTCAGGGGCACTCGACCACTGAGCCACATCCCCAGCCCTATTTTGTGTTTTATGTAGAGACAGGGTCTCACTGAGTTGCTTAATGCCTCGCCGTTGCTGAGGCTGGCTTTGAACTCACGATTCTCCTGTCTCAGCCTCTCAAAGTGCTGGGATTACAGGCTTGAGCCACCAGGCCTGGCTTGAGTTCCTTCTGATAATGGGAGAGGCCCAATGTACTCTATCTGCCATGGCTGAAGAGGGATATTACCTTGTTTGATATGCCCTTGGTGGCATCCAGTCATTGTGAGTAGTGCTGACAGCAAGCAAGACATTGCTTGCATGCAGCAACAATATCAGATATCTTCAAGGGCAGTCCCCAGCATGGTATAGCTGTCCACATAGTTTTGTCCTGCATAATTAATCTATGATTAGCCAAGTGGCAATTTTCTCTGCTGTGTCTTCCTCCAGCCATCTTATGTTTGCCAGTTGTATGACCTTGACTGGTTCTTCTCTGATGGTTATGAACTTTGTGGTAAGAAGGGTAGCATAAGTAGCGTACAATTATTTTTCCAACAAGCAATAATGTTCTCATTCTTTCTCATAACTGTGACCAAAATCCAATAGAGGTTTCATGTCCCTTAATCCAATGCCAGAAGCCCCAATCAAAATCATTTGGGGTGACATAGTAAACTCAGTAGGTATCAATCAATGTGTCTATTGTCCCAAGGGCATGCACCTGTTTTATTGTTCATTTGGCTTGATTAAATAACTCAGTACTTCAGTCAGTCCAGTCCTGCAATGTACCCCTCTTGCACAAATTACATAGAGATCATAATAACTGACTCAGATGAGGGAATGAAAGCCCTCCAATAACCCAGTAGCCCCACAAATTCTTGTATTTGCGTACTTTATTGGGAAGTAGAAATACCTGAGCTTCATCTATAATAACCTGAGTTATAACCTTTGTCTTACCTGACCAGACAACACCAATAATCCAGGGCCCTGCACTTTTTCAGGGTTAACAGCCCATTTTTCTTTTGAAAGTCAGTCAAAAGCATGGGGGTAGCCTTGGTGTGCACTAAAAGAGAATCAGATGTGATTGCTATGTAAACATTTTTACTGGTGGAGGTTGGGACCAGGTTCATTTCTAAACCATGACACAAGGTGGAGATATCCTTGAGGTCATATGTGAAAGTCCGTAGTCTGCTTTCCCACTATTGAAGGCAAATGGGTCTCAACCCTTGGAGGCTGTATCTATGCTAAAAGGGGCATTATCAAAGTCTAGCACACAGAGGTATATTACCAGCTGAGTGCTGTGCTCTTCTAGAATAGTGGATATGATGGGAATGGCTGCATAGAGGGATCATCCTATTTAGTTTCCTGTAGTCTACTGCCATATGCCAAGTTACATCCTACTTTCTTACCAGACACATGAGAGTTAAAAGGACTGTGGATTGTGTGAATTATATTCACTTTAGCTAATGCATTTATGGTCTCTGTTATCTCTTGATGGCCATCAGGGATCTGATAATTTTTCATGGCAAAAATTCAGCAGGAAGCCAGCAAAACAATAGGGGGATGTTTAGCATATCCCCTTAATATTGACTTTACAGCTGACACATTCTTAACAGCTAACACATCTCCTGGCAATGCAAACAGCACCCCTCCTGTGGTTTATAGACATTTACCCCATAAGGCATCAACACCTATAATAAATACAAGAATGGAAGCTATGAACTCCAGGTATAGGGTGGGTGGCAGGTATTCAAGCTGCAACATCAATGTTACAACTTTGACTCTCACTTTTTCCCAGTATCCATCAATAGCAGTTAACCTATTTGAAAATTTTTCAGGATTACCATATATCAATGTATCTTCAGTTCTTATGCCCACCAGTTCTGTTACTCTTTGCATATTTTTCGAAGATTAATGTGTTGCTGATTCTACATATGGTCTCTAGCCAAAAGACATGGCTCAGACCCCTGAACCTTGACCTCCTCCTAGTCATTTCACAAAGAGTTCTAATGTGTGTTGGGGGTAGGGGTGGGGGTATGGGCTCTGTTTTTGTTACATCTCCCAATAGGACATGCTTGTCTTTTTTTCCTTTTGAAGTAGGAGTCCAGTCCACCTTTCTGACTGTCTCCCTTTTCTTTTCCTTATTGAGAGGTAATGGCTAAAACCATTTGTCCTTTAGTAATTGCTTCTATAACTACCAGGGTGGCATTAGGCTATTTATCTATTTTCCTTTCATCTACTCCCCCTGCTATTAAGTCCACCCACATCCGTTTATGGGACATCTAGAGAGGTCCTTCCAGTTTTGGTTGAATTTACAGACTCTCATTTTCTCTCACAATCTTTCTGTCTCTTCTAGATCTGCTATCAATTGTGCTGCTTGCTGGATGAGCTGCCCTACTAGGGGGACACCATAAATGGATGGAGGGGCTGTGTAACACTGCATCCCTCATCCTGGCAGTGAAAGTCATGCTGTCCAGTCCTGGAAAGGGCTGCACATAGATAGCATGTTTCATCCCCAGATCCTGCAAATAGACCTGTAATTCTTCCTTAGAAGCCCAGGTGCTTCTGGGCATAGGCATAGGAGTATCTCCTAAATTTGACCACATTTTGCAAGTGGCAAGAAGCAGCCAAGCTAGTAATGACTCCACACTTATATCAGCAGCACTGGCATAAGTCACTGACACAAAGCAGGGTGAGCAGTTACTGAAATCATTTTAGATAGTTCTATGCCATTCAATATTATCCCCTCTGATCTAGTGTCCCATAAGTGAAGCAGCCATGCTGGTGTACTTTTTTTTTTTTTTTTTTTTTGCTTCCTGCCTGAACTTGGACCCCAGTTCCACCAGGAGCAGTGGGGGATATATGGTTTCATGGCAGTTTATAAATATCTATCTGGAGCTGGAAAAAGATCTGGATCTGCCCCCTCAGGCCTTTCCTGGTAGGTCTTTAACTTTTGGACAACTACCAGTTTAGCTTCTATTGTATCTTCATCCTTCACCATAAATTCTGACGATAACTTCTGAGTCATTGGAACTAGTGGACTCCCTGAGTGGGTCTCATGTCTGAGGGCCCAAATTTTTGCTGGTCACCAATGCCCAAATATAGACTCTAGGCCCATGATGTCCCTCATTTTATTATAAGGGCACACCATGACTTGCAGTCATTTGTCTGCAAGTTCTAAATGCCATGACAGCCCAACCTTGCTGTCAACCTGCACTAAATGGGCTTCGAGTTTTAATTCATTCTGTACTCTATAGTGCTGAACCTGAGTAGCTAACTCCCAGTCTGTGGCTAACTTTAACACACACATCAGGGGCTTTGGCACCAAAGCCTGACATTTTTAATTTCCTTTCTCTTTCCCATGACTACTTTGGATGCTATTCCAACACTTGCAGCACCCCTATTTGCATTTTCAGGATGCCCCTGAATGCATGCAGTGGTCCCCACCCATCCAATAGGGAGGCCACTTCCAACCACATCAAGATTCATGACCAGCCTGAATTTCCCCCACAGATCCCATGTCCCTTGGCAACTCTGGAGTCCACTAAACATGTTCCTCTTTGGGCTCCTGCCGGCTATACAAATTTTCCACTCTAGGGCTGTAAATGCCACAATCGTAGTGTTTACTGATACTAAAGAAAGCTTTTAGAAGACTCAGTGGAGAGATTTTGGACATTTTATAACTCACATGTTCCTTGGAGAAAGGAAAGAGAGAGAAAGGGAGAGAAGGTGGGGGGTGAGAGATAAAGTTCTTGAGAATTTTTGTTTGTTTGTTTAACTACTGGGATAACTCAGGCATTAGAGACTTGATTTCAGCCATCCCCTGGGAATTGAGGAAGAGGATCCATCTTGGACCTGTTAAGTGTACCTGGTGTGAGTCACATTCTACTTGTTAAATAAAAATTACAGGAGGATGTTGCTTTAGGTTAAGTTTTTGCATTAGGCCCCAACAGACCAGACTAAAAGTCAAAATGGAGTCACTCAAGCTAAAGTTCCACTCACTAAGCTTAAACAAACTTGTGGGACACTAGATCAGATGGCATAACCTGTTTATACCACCTGAGATGTCATGTCTTTGTAATCATGCTGTTGTAGGGACAGATGAGACAAGGCACCGAAGATAGCAGGAAATAGTTTTATTTTATTGCAGCTGGTCTAGGGGGTACATCTTTCACTGTAATCAATTAATTCCCCTGAACCCCAAGTTCAGGCAATTTCAGAACTTTATACCCAGCGTGTAAGGGGAGGGGCTCAGAAGTTCACAGTCCAAAGAAGTTCAAACAAAAGCACCTTTTTCTTTCACTGTTCTGGGCAAGTTAACACTTCAAGGACAGCACCTGAGAAGGGGAGAGCTTTCCCGCTTTCTTTTCTCCCCGTCAGTTGTTACCATGAAGCCCAATTAGTAACATCTTCTCTTATCTTTGAAATGTAAACATCTCTGTGAAGCTCAGGCCCAAGGTCAGAGGCCTTGTTAAAGGATCTGTCTTTCCTACCACACTTTGCATCTGCAAATACACTTCTACAAAATACTATATTGTTATTATACTAGATAGTCCATAAATGTTTGTGAAAAAAGTAAAGGGGCATTCAGCACCTGGAGTGCTGATCTCCTTCAGGCCTGTGGCCAAATAAGACAGAGCAACAGGAAACAGGAGCTTTAGCTGCATTGAACTCTTGTAGAGGCTCTTTTGCTGATAGTCCTAAGATCAATTATGGTGAAGATTTCTGGAGAAGCTTAATTAAGATTTTCTGTGGAGGAAGGAATGCCACTACAATGCTAGAAAATTTTTAGATGAGTCACTCAGAGTGGCAGGTATGAGTTCATTAGAAGGAATAGGAAAAAGAGAACACTTTCAAAGGAAAAAGGGAGAGAGTGGGTCCTCTCAGAGAGGAGAGGGATAGTGCGCTCTTCTTGCATTCCTGTTTCATTGGGGGACTGGGAAGTTTCCATAGAATCCTGGCCAGGTTTACCTCTTCACTTTTGACTGATAGAGGGATCACATCAGACTTTTAAGTCTCCGCTATGTATTGTCCTACCCCATGGAGGGGAGATTTTACTATTACAATGACATGCTAAAGATCCAAGTCGACTCAGTGTCACCTTGGCCTATGCTGACTTGTTCTAATGGTAACTTTTTCTTATAGATTTTATGTTTGGAGGCTTTGCTTCTAATTATCCTGTCTCGCTAAGTCCTGGAATCTGGTCTGTGTAAAAGTCATGAAAATCCCCCTTCTGGGCAACCCATGTTCTTAATGGTAGGGAGGAGCCCTTGGGCCTGCATTTCTCCTGCAGATATTAGGTTGTTTTCTGAGGAATATGGTATATACCACTGACTCAAGTCAGGCAGGGCCAGAGTGGCCTTAGGCAAATTACCCTTCAAAAGAAAGCATGTGGGGGTCAACACAGTTCACCCAGTCCACAGAACTATCCCCCCAACCTCATGTTGCCATGTCTGTCTGCCGTCTAGTATCAGGATTAGAGAAAGAAGAGATGAATTTCCCAGTCTAGATTCAGTAGGTATGATAATGAAGTTTCCTTAATCCTTACAAGGAAAGTAAACTCATGGTAACCAATCAATTATTTATTCAATGTTCTGTCTTTCTATCCCTGCTTTACAATGAAAGTAAGTTTGAAATGGCCAATTCACGTTTTTTTTTGGTGCTGGGGATTGAACTCAGGGACACTCGACCACTGAGCCACATGCCCAGCCCTATTTTTGTATTTTATTTAGAAACAGGGTCTCACTGAGTTGCTTAGTCCTCACTTTTGCTGAGGCTGCCTTTGAACTGGCAATTCTCCTGTCTCAGCCTCCAGAGTTGTTGGGATTACAGGCATGCGCCACCACGCCCGGCCAGTTCACTTTTTGGTTTTGTTAGCTTGTTTCTGGTTTTCAGTCCTTTTTTGTCTATAAATCTAAACTCTTCTGCTTGGCTTATCAGAACACTTACTCTATTTTATGGAATGAAGTGTTGCTGATTCTAGAATAAAAAATAAAGCCAATTAAGATTGTTGAACTAGGCCGGGAAATGTGGCACATGCCTGTAATCCCAGTGGCTCCAGAGGCTGAGGCAGGAGGATTGGGAGTTCAAAACCAGCCTCAGCAATGGTGAGGCACTAAGCAACTCAGTGAGACCCTGTCTCTAAATAAAATACAAACTCAGGCTGGGGATGTGGCTCAGTAGTTGAATGCCCCTGAGTTCAATCCCCGGTAACCACCTCACTCCCCGAAAACAAAAACAAAAACAAAAAGATTATTGAACTAAATTGCTATAACTCTGTCCTTTGGTACTTTATCTCAGATATTAAGGTGAGATAAATTGAGCATCAGAGAAGTTCTGGGACTACAGAGAAGAGGTCACTCACAATGCAGCCTGGGGCTTTGGGATGGAAAGCTAGGGAAAAATTTTGGTAGAGAAAGTAGCCAAGAAAGCTTTCTCCTGAAAACCTGTTCTCAGCAGCATGGACCCCTGAGCTCAACTTCCTCTACCCCCAACACTTTTAGCTATGTGATAAGTGTACTTAAACTTCACCTCATTCTCTTTATGAATTGGAGACCTTGGTACTGGTACCACTTCCAAGATGTTCTGAGAACCAAAAGTCTTCATTCGTTTGGTGGTATTTACAGTCTTTATAATGGATGCTTCAAATATGATTGTGTGTGTGTGTGTGTGTGTGTGTGTGTGTGTGTTACTGAATACTGAACCCAGAGGGGCTTTATCATTGAACCTCATTCCTAGACTTTTAAAAAAGCTTTATTCTTGCTAAGTTGCCCAGCTGACCTTTAACTTGCAATACTTCTGCCTTAGTCTCCCAAGTCACTTAGATTATAGATTCGCACCACCAAACCTGGCTGATTATTTGTTTTATTGAAGGAACATTAATTAGTTTGTATAAGAGCTGCTTCAGACTCTCTTGGGGTGTTATGTGATATAAATCATATTCATTACACCTTTCTAAAATTCTAACAATTCTGAAATGGAGCTTGCTCCAAAGGCTATTGATAAGGGTTTTGTATCTGTAGCACCTACTGCCTGGGGATGTTGTGCAGATTAAAGGCACAGAATGCTTAAAGCACTAGAAGAAGGCCTGGTGTGTAGTGTTTGCTGCTGTGAGCATTGTTAGGCTCAGAGCCAGCTGTTTATTAGCCTAAGTAGTCAGCTAGGGGCTTCCATCTTCCCTCACACTTCCTGAGTAGCTGGAATCTCAGTGCAGTTGAGAGGACTGAAATTCGTACATGCTTTACTGCCTCACTGTTGTGGATTTGTGGTAGGTAAATACACAGCAGAGTGCTGGGTATTAGTGAGACATTAATTTGTGTCAAGTTCTTTGTGTTTCTCCCCACCCTGGCCTCCTAGTTTGAGTTAGTAGCTAGTTCCCTTGTGTTTCCTACTTCAAGGGCATCTGTAGGATTCTGAGCAACAGCTCTTAGAAGAAAAACCTTTCTTGTTGTTTTTTGAGAAAACCCAGTCTCAGTAGGTACATTATCTACCCCAAGTGTGCTGGAGGGAGAAGGGAGAGAGCCAGGGTGGAGTGGGAGATTTCATAGCAGCTGGAGGGAGAAGGGACTGGTAATCTCAAGCACATCCAGGACTCAAGCTGTTGTCCCTGCTGCACCAGGACAGATGGTGATCTCTTGGAGTGGCACAGCCATATATTGCATCTATTGGGATGCCAACAACCTTTGGCAGATTCTGGTGACTAGGCTTGTCATGGGAAACAGCAGGCAGCCTTCTCTTTCCCTAGAAGAATGCCCTGTTGGATAATGAGGGCATTGGCATGGTGGGCTGAAAAAAATAAATGACCCTTACTCCAATGAGCCCCAAAGCCCTCTGAGATTTTTTTAAAATTTTCTCATATCTTTATTGAAAGGCACAGCTAAAGCTACCCTTGATACAACATTTTTCACCTCTTCCCATAAGAATAAAAATAATGAACATTACAAAAGCAAAGAAGTTTAAAGAAAAAACTTTCTAAGTTTTTTGGGACTGGAGTTTTCCTAGAATGTAAGATTTTCAGCACTAAAACCAGGATGACTTTTGGTCACTGTGTTAGGCCAAAAAAAAAGTGCCCCCCCCCCCCATCTCTATAGCCTAATCTCTGGAACCTATAAATGTTACCTTATTTGGAAAAGGGACTGTGCAGATGTGATTTAGTTAAGGATCTAAAGACTAGGAGATAGTCTCAGATTATCCAGATGGACTCACAGTGTCCTTAGAAGAGAGAGGCGGGGGAATTCTGCAGAGAAGAGAAGGAAAGACGATCATGAAGGCAGAGATGAGATTGCTGTGGCTGCAAATCAAAGCATGCCTGTGAGCTTCAGAAGGAAGAGGCCAGGAAGATTCTCTCCTGGAGTCTCCAAAGGAGTGTAACCCTGCTGAGCATTTGATGTTGGCCCAGTGATGTTGATTTTGGGTTTCTAGCCTGCAGAACTGTGAGAGAATAAATCTCTGTCACTTTAAACTACCAAGTTTGTGGTCATTTATCACAGCAGCCATAGAAAACTAATAGGGTCATCTGATCAAGATTCCTTTGCTCTCAGGGCTGGGGATATAGCTCAGTTGGTAGAGTGCTTGCCTTGCATGCGCAAGGCCCTGGGTTCAATCTCCCGTGCCACAAAAAAGGAAAAAGAAAGATTACCTCACTCTCTTGCTTAGAGTTTTTGGTTGGAAGCAATAGAAAAACTCTGACCACCTTAAACAACAAGTAAGTGAAATGGAAATACAAGGGCTGGAGACTGAATTAGAGCAAATTGTATGTTGTGCTTTTGTGATTACGTCCAAATGTATGCTAATTTATATACAACTAAAAAGAATCAATAAAAATACTGAGGGGAAAAAACTGAAGAAAAAGAAAGAAAGAAAATTCAGAATAAGAAATGTAGTTAGCCTACTGCAGCTGAGGGAAGGTAAGACTCTTTGACTGACAGGTCCTCCATGACTATATTCAATGGTGGAAAAGGAGTTCATTGGAGCCAAAATCAGATATGCAACATAGTATGACTGGTTTATGTAACATAGTATGCCTGGTTCTTAAGTGTGGTTCCCATGATCAGCAGCATGAATGCCACCTAGGTACTTATCATACATATAGATTCATGGGCCCTACCTCAAACCTACAGAGTTAGAAACTCTAGGTAGGCACAGAAACTCAGAAAGTCCTGGTGAAGTGAGATAGCCTGTCACCTTTTGGGTGGTTTTGAAGGAAGCCAAATTTTAAGAACTGTTGATTAGATTAATCAAGGCTTGCTTGTCTTGACCTAAATACATTTATCTTCCCCACTTCTTTGCTTTTCTTCTGCATCTTAATTTAAGGTAAGTCTTTAGTGCCTCTTGCCTAGATGATTTCCATAGTGTTCTAATTCATCTTTCTGTGCTGCTCTTAAATGTCACATATTTCCCAAACATGGTTCAGAATAAACTATATAAAGTACATACATGATCATTTATCCCGATGAAAATCATTTAGTAGCTTCCCTGTATTTCTAGTCTTGGCAGTTCATCAAGATAACTGGGGAACTTTCTATGATACAAATTCTGTGTGTTTTTTGGGAGGGAGGCAGATATTGGTCATTGAACCCAGAGGCCCTGTATCACTGATCTGCATCTCCAACCCTTTGTTATTTTTTATTTTCAGATATAGTTTCCCTAAATTACCCAGGATGGCCTCAAACTTGTGATCTTCCTGCCTCAGCCTCCTGAGTCACTGGGATTACAGTGCCATCATGCCTAGCTTTATGATACAAACTTTTGACTTAGAAACCTATCAAGTCAGAGTGAACACTGGCAGAGCCTATGAACCTAACAATTGTAAAACGGCCAATCTGGAACTGGTCCATAGACCAATAGTTGGAAACCAGTTCCTACAGATTAAATCCAAAACTCTCAGCCCCTTTCCTACTTCAGCCATTTGTCGCCCACCAATTTCTCCCTTATGTCATGTGTTTCAGTATATTGAATGACTTCTATTTCTATTACCTAGTGTAGAGTAAGTAACTATGACCACCACTGGAAATTTATGACTAGCATAATACATGACACATTTGTGGAATAAAATGGTGTCATTTTGTGTGTGTGTATGATTATAATACATTATATATGATGTGGTTAGCACAGTTTCTAAGAGATTATTTAAACCAGACAGGCATATAAACAAAAAGTAGCATTTAACAAGCAGTAATAGTATTATAGTCATAGTAACTAAAATTGGAGTTCTAACCAAAACTATCAGACTCCAATTTTTTTTGCCTTTACCACTTGATTTTTTCTTTTCTGTATTAGCAGTTGGTTCTTATAGGACAGGGAGATGCCTGGCAGGTAGAGTATAATGTATTACTGCCACACAATAATAGTAAATTGAATTGAAAGAATAGTAAAATCTAATCATAATGTTATTGGGAATTCATGAGGCAAATAAAGAAATGAGGGAAAACCAACATTAAATCATTTTTTAAAAAAAAGACTCTGGAATTTCATTCAAATTACCATAGATCAATCTATAATTATAGTACTAATTCATTGAAATAAATTGAATTCCTTATTTGGGATATTTAGAAAAAAAATAGTTTAAAATAACTATTTTGGGGCTATGGATGTGGCTCAGTGGTAGAGTGCTTCCCTAGTATGCACAAGGCCTTGAGTTTAATCACCAGCACAGCAGAAAAACAAAAGACCGTTTTATTTTACTTTTCCAAAGGATTGAAACAGCTGGTTTCTGATGTAAGATGCAATGGTAAGAAGTGATAGCAACTTCTGTTGAGATTGGGGGTGAAGAGGGGAGGGAGGTGGATAACATCAAAACTACTTGTCAGACACTGCCATCTGCTGGTCAGTTCTCAAAATGCAACCTGGGACTCATTTCTCATTAAAAATTTAACTCAAGGCCAGACGCCTTGATGTAGGCCTGTAATTCCTGCAGGTCAGGAGGCTGAGGCAGAAGGATCTTCAGTTTCAAAGCCAGCCTCAGCAACTTAGTGAGGCCCCAAGCAACTTAGCGATACCCTGTCTGAAAACAAAAACAAAAACAAAAAGGAGGCTGTAGCTCAGTGGCAAAGCACTTGCCTAGCATGTGTTAGGTACTGGGTTCGATCTTCAGTATCGCATAAAAATAAAATTTAAAAAAAATATTTAAAAAAACAACAAAAATGGTCTGGTGATGTGGCTCAGTGGTTAAGAACCCCTGGCATCAAAATATATAATATCTATATATTTTATCTATCTATCTATCTGTCTATCTATCTATCTGAAACTCATACCTTGGCTATTGTGAATTGTGCTGCTATAAACACTGATGTGGCTGTATCATTGTATTATGCTTGTACTATGCTGATTTTGAATCTTACTAAGGAGTGGGTATAGCTCATGTGTGAGTCATGTGGTGGTTCCATCCTTAGTTTTTTAAGGAATTTCCATACAGCTTTCCAGAGCGGTAGCACTAATTTGCAGTCCCACCATCACGGTAAGAATGTTTACCTTTTCCCCCACATCCTTGCCAACATTTATTATTATTTGTATTCTTGATAATTGCCACCCACTCTGACTGGAGTGAGATGAAATCTCAATGTAGTTTTTTTTTTAAATGTTTATTTTTTAGTTGTAGGTGGACACAATATCTTTATTTTATTTTTATGTGGTGCTGAGGATCGAACCCAGTGCCTCCCGCATGCTAGGCGAGCACGCAACCACTGCGCCATAACCCCAGCCCCTCAATGTATTTTTTATTTGATTTCCCTGATTGCTAGAGATATTGAGCATTTTTCCATATATTTGTTGGTCATTTGTTTTCTTCTTTTTTTTTTTTTTTTTTTTTGTCCCATGGATTGAACTCAGGGGTAATCGACCACTGAACCACATTCCCAGCCCTATTTTGTGTTTTTTATTTAGAGACAGGGTCTCACTGAGTTGCTTAGCACCTCGCTGTTGCTGAGGCTGGCTTTGAACTTGCGATCCTCCTGTCTCAGCCTCCCAAAGTGCTGAGATTACATGTGTGTGCCACCCGCCTGGCTGTTTTATTCTTTTGAGAAGTTTCTGTTTAGTTCTTTTGCCCATGTACTGATTGGGCTATTTGGTTTTTGAGTTCTTTGTATATCCTGAATATTAATGCCCTATCTGAGGATCAAGTTGGCTCTCTCTTCACACTCTTTTTTCCTTTGCTGTGAAGAAGCTTTTTAATTTGATGCCATCCCACTTACTGATTTTTAATTTTATTTCTGGTGCTTTAGGAGTCTTGTTGAGGAAGTCAGTTCCTGAGCTAACATGTTGAAGTGCTGGGCCTGCATTTTCTTCTAATGGTTGCAGGGTTTCTGGTCTAATTCCTAGGTCTTTGATCCACTTTGAGTTGACTTTTGTGCAGGGTGAGAGATAAGGATCAAATTTCATTCTTGTACATATGGATTTCCAGTTTTCCCGGAATAATTTGTTCAGAAAGCTATCTTTCTCCCAAATGTATGTTTTCATCAACTTTGTCTATTATGAGGTAATTGCATTTATGTGGGTTTGTTTTCTATTCTCTCCCATTGGTCTTCATGCCTGTTTTGGTGCGAGTACCATGCTATTTTTGTTACTATACCTCTGTAGTATAATTTGAGGTCTGGTATTGTGATGCTTCCTACATCACTTTTCTCGCTAAGGATTGCTTTGGCTATTCTGGGTCTCTTATTTTTCCAAATGACAGCACAATTCACAGTAACTCAGGTATGGAACCAACTTAAGTGCCTTTCAACAGATAAATGTATGAAGCAAATGTGGTATATATACACAATGGGGAATTACTCAGTCATAAAAAAGAATGACATTATGGCATTTGCCAGTATATGTATGGATTAAATTGGAGAGTGTCATGCCAAGTGAAATAAGCCATTCCCAAAAGTCAAAGGTTAAATGTTTTCTCTGATATGTGAAAGCTAATCCAAAATAAGGGAGAAGGGATAAAAAAGAAAGAGAGAAAGGGAAATAAAAGGAGAGGGAATTTCATCAATATAGAGGAAGTATCAGTAAAGTAGATGAAGGTGAAGGAGGGAAAGAAGGAACTGCTAAAGAAAAAAAATAGTGGAGTGAATCTGACCAAACTTTCATCTGAGCATGTACAGATGTGGCCCTGTGGGTCCCAGCATCCCGTGTATCCACAGGACATCAATTTTTTTTAAAAAAGTGAACTGTAAATAGATTGAAGCGCGATGGGTGGAGTAGAGGGAGGCGAGTGGGGGAGCAGGGGGCAAGTGCTAAAGACTGATTTGAAGCAGGTTGTATTTTATGCTTCTGTGATTATTTCAGGGTATATCTTGGTGTTTTATATAACTAAAAAATAAAATAAATATATATGTGTATATATATATACATTATCTATCTATCTATCTATCTATCTATCTATCTATCTATCTATCCATCTATCCATAACAGAATTCCAAATTCCTGTTATTCAAATGTATGTAAACACTGGGATTCATAAAACAATTATGTTTGAATATTAATGAGGTATAATTAAAATGTCAAAATATTGAAACAATGGGAAGAATACTTTCCCTATAGTGTGAAAGAAATGTCAATTGTATATTTTTTTAAAATTTCCTGTTAAAAATAATTATTGCTCTCATTGGACCATCTGCATAGGATGAAATCAGCAGATTAAGAGCCCAAAGGCCTACCCTCTCTGAAGTTGACTAGATTAGAGATAAATTCATTTTATTTTCTCAGTCAAGGGCTCATCACAGTGCTCTCTCTGCCCTTCATGTGAAGAGATCATAAAAACTGACAAGTCTAAATATGAGACATGCCTTTGTTTGGCACTAATTTGGAGTTCCTTCCTTCCATGCTAACTTCCATAGTAGTTAGCATGTCCTGTTCTGCATCTGATTCTGACATGGTCATCAGCAGCTCAGGGTTTTGTTTCTGCTCATCCTGGAGGGAGCCATGGAGGTCAATGGCAGAGGGAGTTGGTTTTGCTGTGCTGGGTGTGCAGACTAGGGAGGCCAAGCCAGGACCATGCAGGACCATGCAGACTGCATTTCCATGGGACAAGCTCCAGCCAATGGTTAGTGTGAGTTTTCTGGACTGGGCTTCAGATTTTTCCTGCATTGCAAAGCAAATGTCTTTTCCCCAAGGTTAAAGAAGTTTTGCTGACAGTTATGACTTTCTTTAATGTTTGCAGTAGTCTTTTTGTAAGCATTTTTCTAGCTCAATCTTGGTGTTCTTGGGTTTGCATTGACTATCACCACTTGAAAGACTGCAGGGTGTTTGAAGCAGTCTCAGGGCTAAACAGATGTGTTTCATCAACCCACCTCCTTTAGTTAGGTGAATGATGCTGGTGGATCTCTGAGCCTGTTTCTTACTCAAAATTTCTTAACTTCAAGTTTGTATATAACTTCACCTATGGACTTACAGGGTTCCTGAAACTATATGGATTGTGTGTGTATCATGGCATTATATACATTTTTGTTCCTAAAGCATACATAAGGCTCTCATGGTATTTTCTAAGTGGCTTATAGCTTCTCCCCAAACCCCAAACTCTTAAGACCACCTGTGATTATGCTATTAGATTAAGATTCTAGTGGTACCCAATTCCCAGGGTGGTGATGAATTAAGGCGGGCAAAGTCACAGGCAGAACACCTGGTGCATGAACATGTTGGTTTCAATGAGGGGACCTGACAGGGGTCAAAACTATTCCTGAAAACAAGACACACAATTTATGCAATTGAGATGAACTCTGAGTGGATGTACTGCCAATCACATAGTAACTGGCAGCATCCTTGTGTTACTTGGAACAACCAAAACCAACAACAAAACCCAGCACACTTGAACAATGCTGGAGAAAAATGTGACTCTACTATATTATATTTACGCTATTTGATGAAGAATTTCCAAAACCAATATTCATACATACCATTTTGTATATACATAATATTTTTACCTTCCACAAGGACCAAACCACCAAAAAAAGATATATCTGCACTTTTCTGTTCACAGAACTATTCTAGAAACATCTCATAGAATTAATATTCCTCAAAACACACATTGGAGAAGTGATTTTGTTGTATAAAGTCAACACTCAAATTGAATGTTCGTTTTCAATTTTGAGTGATACCATGCTGAAATTATGATTAAATTTCATATAATTGCATTCTAATTTCAAAAAGTTAAGCTGTAAACTGTAAAGATGCACTTAATAGGATTATAAAATATTATCTCAAATTAAAAGATTCATTAAACCCAAAAGAAAGTCATAGTACAGATTCAAAAGAGAAGATAAAATTGTCAAAAGATATGATATATATTCAAGACATTTCTATAATAAAAAGCTTAACTCTAATACCAATTCAACCAATGAAATTAAGTAAACAACAGTACCCATAAGAGTTCACTTTATTTTTTCCATGGCCATAATCTAAATTTCCAATTTAATTTTTTCTCCTGCAATGCCTTCTCATAAAAGCTATTATAATACTCTTCCTAAATCACAGCTCTAATCATATTGTCCTCATAATCAAACACTTGCAATGGTTTCCCATTTTGCATTCAAGTCAAGTCTGACTCTTTAAACATACCGTTTAACATAATCCATAACCAGGCACCAACCAACATCCAAATTGGTATCCCTCAGTGCACTTTGACTCTGCTTTTCAACAAAAATCTCTGAGACT
Source organism: Geosciurus inauris (assembly GCA_004024805.1). Lineage (NCBI taxonomy): Eukaryota > Metazoa > Chordata > Mammalia > Rodentia > Sciuridae > Geosciurus > Geosciurus inauris. The sequence continues at coordinate 10,749 of PVHX01003088.1, read as the reverse complement.
ATAACATGATTTAGGCACCATGGGAGGTTGTAAAATACTCTGTTTCAAGCCAGGTACATTGGAGCACACTTGTAATCTCTGGGTATTCAGGAGGCTGAGGCAGGAGAATTGCAAGTTCCAGGCCAGCCTGGGCAACTTAGTGAGCCCTGTCTCAAAATCTAAAAGAACTGGAGATGTAGCTCAGTGGTAGAGGATTTCTGGTCAAAACTGATCCCCAGTACTGTGCGAAACAAAAACAAAATCAAACCAAAAACCTCTCATTTCATTGGTTCTCAAAGTTTAGCTAGCCTCAGAGTCTCTAGAGTGTACATCAAAAGAACCCAGGACCCCATCCCCCGAATTTTTAATTCAACTGAAATAGCCTTACATTTCTAGCAAGTTCTCAAGTGATGCTGATGTTCCAAGGCCCTACACGTGGGGAACCTTTGCTGTATTCCAAAAGCCACAAACTGGAAGCCCAGTTGCTGAATGAAGCCCACTCACCTGTCTGTATGGGGTCTTAAAGGAATTTTGAATTATTTGCAAATAAATAATTCAAATTCAATTATAAAACTGGAAAATTTTACATAAAATGGATCTCACTTGACCAAAGACTCTGGTTGAAATAGCAGTCCCTGGCCATGTTCCCCTGAGCAGGAAAGGGGGATACCCACCAGCTCTGCCTCACTCCTCCTGCCCAAGTCCAAGGTCTGGGGTGACTGCTGAACCAGTTGGTGGTAGCCTGGCAGCCTGTCCCTCTTAGCTCCTGTTCTGGGTATTTCATTTCTTAACAAAATATTGTTAGAATTTTGTTAAAAATAGTTTTAAAATGGAATTTCATAGTTTTTAATATGATAAACCATTTGTGGTCAAAATTTTTAAAAATAATAGATGATTTTATTTATCTTAGCACACCCTTTCACTTCTCAGAGGCATTTTCTCTTGAATAACTCTTATGGCTACCCTCCCAGTGCCTAGAAGAGACCTGGTACATTACATGGCAAACCCTGGGCTATTGAATATTTGTTGAATAGCGAGTTATTAAAAAAGTATGGTTGTTGGATTTATGAGAACAGCATTCCACTCAGATGAAGATAGCATCCAATGAGTCGCCTTTGTGTCATATTTTTGAGCCTTTGTTGTGAGCATTTTTAGTCTGGGGCTTGACATTTTTTAGAAACAAGATCACATACAGGGTGTAAAAAAAACTTTAACTTTTCCCTGTGTATTCTTTAACATACAATATTTTTAAAAAATCTTTATTTTGAAATAGAGCAAGTGTAAAAAAAGTATTAGCTTAGTGAGGTAAAGATTATGTCACCATAGCCGGGTGTAGTGGTGCACGCCTGTAATCCCAGTACTTAGGGAGGCTGAGACAGGAGAATTGTGAGTTCAAAGCCAGCCTCAGCAATAGTGAGGTGCTAAGCAACTCAATGAGACCCTGTCTCTATGTAAAACACAACATAGGGCTGGGGATGTGGTTCAGTGGTAGAGTGCCCCTGAGTTCAATCCCTGGTACCAAAAAAAAAAAAAAAAAAAAAAAAGATTATGTCACCATTGCTTTTTAACCATTATGCAGAAAGACAACCAAAGAGACTACCTACCCTCTTATTGTGTGTACAGAAAACTGTTTCTATGGATATTTTTGTATGTGAAAAAGCATATGAACTTTTATAAATATTGTTTCTAGCACAATTCTATATTTGTAAATTAATTTATAATGTGAACCAGGGTAGCAAGAAAAAAAAATTCCCAGGAAAGTAAACTATATGCTGAGAAGGATTACATGAAATAAACTCTAAGTGGGATGAAAAAAAAGAAAACCCTCTTTCATGTTGTCCAATACCAATGTTCAGTTCTTCTCAATTTATAAAATACATGAAAATATATTATAAATATAATCTGTATGTATAAATATATATTTATGAAAATATATAAAATATTTATTATTTGTTATTTATTTTTTGCAGTACTGGAGATTGAACCCAGAGCCTTGTGCATGCTAGGTTCTACCAGTGAACTACATTATTAGCCCATTTTAAAATTTTAAGACAGGGTCTCCTAAATTGTCCAGGATGGCCTTGAACTTGTCATCCTTATACCTCAGCCTCTCAAGTAGCTGACATTACAGGTGTGCACCACTGTGCCTAGCACAATTATATATTCTTTGATATTTTAATCTGATTTTATGGGAAAGAGAAATAGATTGCTTGAGATCAATGTAATTAAAATCATGAAAGAGAAGTCTCTTGCCCAGCAGAATGAAATATGGCTTGAGATCTTTAAGTCAGAGCAAATTGTTCTTTCTTGGCCTCTGCTCACCTCCTTCCTACCTTAACACACACCCAGAGTCACTAGACAGCTGGGTAGGGAAGACTCAAAACTTTTCTCCAGATTTTTTAAAACTTTGGTATTCAAAAGCATTTTGAATTTCTTTTCCATTTTTTCATAGTAAAATACATAACATAAAATTTACCATCTTAACATTTTAAGTGTTTAGATCAGCATCATTAAATACATCTATAATATTGTGCAGCAATCACCACCATTCCATTTATGATTTCTCCCCATGATTTATTGAAGAGGTTATCCTTTCCACTGTATGTATTCTTGGGACCCTTGTCAAAGATGACGTGACTGTATTTGCATTGCTTTCTTCTGGGGCTTTCTACTCTGTTACATGGTTCTATTTGTCTATTTTTATGCCATTGCCATACTTCTGTGATAATTATTGCTCACTTTGTAATATATAATTGACCCACTGTATCTTTGAGTTCTGCATCTGCATTTTCAACCACTCACAAATTGAAAGTGTTAAAAAATTGCATCTTTTTGGAACAGGCTTATTTCACTTAGCATGATATTCTCCAGTTCCATCCATTTACCAGCAAATGCCATAATTTTGTTCTTCTTTCAGGCTGAGTAATATTGCATTGTTTTATGTACCACATTTTCTTTACCCATTCATGTGTTCTAGGGTACCTAGGTTGGTTCCACAGTGTGGCTATTGTAAACTGAACTTCTATAAACATTGAAAACCAAAGCAGAATGTTCTCTTTGATATGTGGATGCTAACCCACAACAAAGGAGAAGAATATTAGAAGTTCATTGGACTAGACAAAGGGGAATGAAGGGAAGGGAGGAGAGCTGGTAACAGGAAAGATAATTGAATGAATGGGACATATCTTTCCTATTCTCATATATGAATACATGACCAATGTAACTCATGTTATATCAAGTATAACCACAATAATGGGATCTTAATTGGAACAAGTTATAGTTATTTTATGTATGTATAATATTTCAAAATATACTCTACTGTCATGTAAATAAATAATAAAAATGATAAAAAGCTTTAAAAAAACCCCAAAATGTTGTCAACTAAAATGTTATAAACAATTTTATCCCTGATTAGCATAAAGTAGGCTAGTATATACAATACCTTAGAAAAGATGCCTATTTGATATTCATTTTTGACAAAAAAGTTATGATGAAACTAATCCAAAATATTTTTTAAAAAAAATTAAAAAATTGTTTGTATTAATGCTAAAAAATATTGCATCTTTGCAAGATATACACAGACCTTTTCTTGTCATTATTCTCTAAACAACCTAACAATTATTTACATAACATTTATATTGTATTGGGCACTGTAAGTAATCTTATATATAGATATAGAAGGATGTGCATAAGCTGTATGCAAATGCTATGCCAGTAAGGGACTTGAGCACGCATGGATTGTGGTATCCATGGGAGATCCAGGTACCAGTCTCCTATGGATACCAATGGATGATTATAGTTTGAAGTAAGGAGTGGTGCCTCCAACTCTACTCCCTCTTTTTTTTTTTTAATATTTTTTTAGTTGTTGATGGATCTTTATTTTATTCATTTATTATTTATACGTGATGCTGAGGATCCAACCCAGTGCCTCAGGCATGCTAGGCAAGCGCTCTACCACTGAGCTACAGCCCCAGCCCTCTACTCCCTCTTTTTAATATTGCTTCGTTTATTTGTGGTCCTATATAGATTTTAAGATTTTCTATTTCTGTGAAAAATGCTGTTGGAGTTTTGATAGGGATTGCATTCAATCCCATTATAGCCACTGTGGTGATATTTTTTCTAAGCTGTGAACATGAGATATCTTTCCATTTATTTGTGTCTTCTTCAGCTTATTTAGTCAATGTCTTAAAGTTTTCAGTGTACATATCTTTCACCTCATTGGTTAAATTTCTCCTAGATGTGCAGATTAGTATGGCCTTCTCTAGGTCCCTGGGACAGCTCCTGCAGCTTCCCTGTATGGGTCCCTGCCCTGGAAGACTGCCTCCAGACTGTGGCTGAGAAGGGATAGAACTGAGTCACAGTGCTGCTTCAGCTGAGATGAAGGTCTATGGGCCTGCTTCTGAAGGCACAGGTGGGTATGTTACTTGCTGGTTTCCTGGGAAGGCAAGGACTGCCTCTGGACTAGAGCTGAGCAAGTCTGGAACTGGGACGTGGGGCTCCTTCAAGATCTACAGTCTAACCAAAGTTGGCTGGCCTGCCTCCAGAGGCATAGATATATGTGTCCCTGTCAGTCTCTGGTGAGCAGGACAACTTGTTCCTTGACTGTGGCTAGGGTGGGGGTTGGAGCTAACTTGTGGGGATAGAGCTATTTAAGGACCTGCTATAGGACAGAGGTCTACAGGCTGCCTCTGTGGACAGAGACATGACTTTCAGTGTGTCCCTTATTGGGCAGGGCTGCTCTCAGACTGCAGCTGAGGCAGGTGGGCAGAGGGGGGTAAGTTACAGGACTGCTTCAGAATCCACAGTTGAAACTCAGGTTGGCAGGCTGGTCACTCAAGACCTGAGTGGGCCTGACTCTTCTGAGTGGGACCCTTGGCAATGGTGCTGGTGGTAGAACTGAGGCCAAGAGGGCCTATAGTCCAAAGTGCAGGGATTCTAATTGTTACTAGGTCCGTAGCCAGGACATTTGGCAGGCCTGCCACCTGGATGTGAGCCTGTCCTTTCTAAACAGCATTCTTCGGTGTTGGACTCCACAACCTACAACATGCAAGTTCCATAAGGGCACTTCTGCTTATTGATGGCTGCCAAATTCTAGCTGCTATGGGGGGACATGAATAGGTTAGTACTGGTCCACCATCTTGCTGATATTACTCTTCTTTTATTCCAGAACTGGGGATTGAACTCTAGCACTCTATGACTGGGCTATATCTTCATCCCATTTTACTTTTTATTTTGAGACAGGGCATCCTGAATTTTCCCAGGTTGGCCTCAAACTTGCAATCTTTCTGTGACAGCCTCCTGAGTAGCTGGGATTATAGGCATGTGCCACTTGCCTGGCTTGATATTACTTTTCTTGAACTACTATTTATTAGTGGAAAAAACTACATTTAGCTTATATCAATATATGAATGGCTAAGTTAAATGGTTAAATAGTATTTTTGCATGTATATCTGTGATGGAGATCAAATTTCCTATATATTTTATTTTTTATTTGTGTACAGTTTAAAGAACACCCTAATTGAATATGAACACTTATTCTTCCAATCAACACTTATCTCTCTCTCTCTCACACACATACACACACACACACACACACCTGCTGTGAGACTTTGCGAGCACTCAACAAGGATCTGTAGTTTCAATATTTTTGGTTTGTTAGAGATGCCATTTAAAATGTACCACAAACTGGGTGGCTTAAACAGCATAAAATGATTTTCTCACCATTCTGGAGGCTGGAAGTATAAGATCAAGGTGTTGGCAAGCTTTCATTTCTAAGGTCTCTCTCATAGATTCACAGATGGCACCTTTCTTACTCTGTACTCACATAGCTTTTTCTCTTTGTGGGTCTCCTTTGTGTGTCTTTGTCAAAATTTCCTCTTTTTGTAAGGACGTTAGTCAGATTGGGTTAGGACCCTCCCTAACATCCTCATTTTAACTTATTCACCTCTTAAAAAGTGTGCAAATATAGTCTGACATACTGGGGGCCAGAACTTTAATATATAAAATTTGAGGGCACATAATTTGGATATAGCAAATATATGTTGTCTAGGTTTAGATATTTTGGCATTTATTCTGCTTAGTGTTCTAAGTTTCCTGGGCCTATAGTCTGGTGTCTGACATTAACTTAAGGAAATTTTCAGTCATTTTGTTTCAATTTATCATTATTATTATTATTATTTCTGGTGTTACTAGTGATTGAACCCAGGGGCACTCTGTCACTGAGTTATATCCACAGTCCTTTTACTAGTATATTTTTTATTTTGTGATAGTATGTCCCTCAGTTGTCCAGGCTGTCCTATGATGCTTCTGCCTCAGTTTCCTGAGTAGCGGGGATTATGGGTGTAAGTCACCACCCCTAGCATTTATTGTAAGGCTTTTTTCTCTTTTTCAGTTTTAAAACCTTCTATTGATATATTCTCAAGCTTTTTGATCTTTCCCTTCATCAAGTCCAGTCTACTATCAATCCAATGAAAGGCAGTACTTATTTCTGTTACAGTATTTTGACATCTAGTATATCTTTTTGCATTTTTTGACTATTCATATCACTGTTTCATATATATGTGTGCATGTGTGTGTATATATATGATATATATATTATATTATATATATATTTGTGGGGATAGCAGGTGTTGAACTCAGGGGCACTCAACCCTGAGCCACATCCCAGCCCTATTTTGTATGTTATTTAGAGACAGGGTCTCACTGAGTTGCTTAGCACCTCACTATTGCTGAAGCTGGCTTTGAACTCATGATCCTCCTGTCTCAGCCTCCCAAGCTGCTAGGATTACAGGTGTGTGCCACTGCATCCATCTATTGTTTATATTATTCATCTGTTCTTGCATGTCGTCTACTTTTTTCTTTAGTGTTTTTAGCATATATATCACAGTTGTCTTAAATTTCTAGTTTGATATTTCTAACATCCCTGCATATCTGGGTCTAGTTCTGACACTTGTTCTGTCTCTTCCATCTCTGCTTGCCTTTTAGTATTTATCATAAAGCTGGTTGTGACCTACAGGGTAAGGAACTGAGGCAGAAATGAAGTCGGTGATGTGGTTGTGAGGGGTGGGTGAGGGGAGGTGCTGTACCCTGCTGTGATGAAGTCTCAGGCTTTTAGTGAGCCTCTGTCACTGGGTTTGCATTTTGCAAGAGCTTCTCAGTTTTGTCTTCCCCTCAAGTGGGACAGGAAAGATCCAGTGGGCTGGAGTCGGGCAATTTCTTCTCTCATATTAGTGTTTCCATGAAAAAACCCAGTTTTTGAATTTATGCATGCTGAGGTATAACATTTACAAAATCAGACATATTTGTTTGCCTCAAATGAAATGACTCATTTTGGGCCGTTTTGCAAACAGATGGCTCTGCTCATTGTTGCTAGGCCTGGTGCATCTGCTTTTGATTCTATTCAGAAGGAGGCTCTGAAGTTCTCAAATTGGAATCCTCTAATGAGGTATTTATGAGAGACTCATGGATGGTTAAGACTTTTGTATAGTTTGGATTCAGAGAAGAATGGAGAAAAATGGGGAGGATAGAAAGGACACTGAGACTATATTTAAAATGCTAGCAGATTCTGCAGTAAAAACAGGCATCTTTCCCACTCCCCATCTCCCCATCAAATTCTTGAAATGAACACAGCTATGTTGAATAATAGGAATAAATAATAAATAATATGATTAATATTTACTGAATATTGTCTCTGGGTGGAGGCCATCTCATCTCCAAAACCAACCCTACTCTTCAAGAGAGTAATTATTGCTCCATTGTATCAGCTCTGGGAAATTGAGGCCAAGAAATAGAAAATGAGCTGGCCAAAGATTACAGCTTTCCAGCTCTGAGTGGGATGTCACACAAGAAAGCCTTTGCAAGGCAGAATGGTCTGTAATGCTTGTTGAAAATGCAGGTTCCTGGGCCCCATGCCTCTTGTGCCTGACTCAGTAGTTCCCAGATGGGGTCCAGGAATGCTTATTTTTAACAAGTTTTTGTGTGATTCTAATGGGAAGCCTGAACATACTGCCTCTCAAGGCAACAGAAACTCTTCAAGCAGGCCAGTGTCCAGGGTTGGACAAGCCCATTTTATAAGTGTGAGCTGATAGGTATGTGGAAGTTTTGCTTGAGAGGCTTAGAGAAATTGAAGGAAGCAGTCCATGCAGCTCATCCCCCTGAGACTGTGATCAGTGACTGACATTTTCCAAAGGAACCATGAAGTAGTGTGAGAATGTGAGCAGGGTTTAGGGCATGAGAAATGCTGGCTTAGGGGTATAGGGGCTGCTCCCAGGGAAAGGGATACCTGGTCACCAATATTGCCCTAGTTGGAACCCAGATGTATAACAACAACAACAACAAAATTGGACAAAATGGATCCATTTTTCTGTGGACATTTCCCTGACTCCACAAACTGAGACAAGATATTCTTTCTAATTAACTCTGGCTTTTTGGCCTAAACCCAACCAAGAATGTACATTTCATTTTGTTTGTGAGGAGGTATGAAAATTGCTGAACATAGCAGTCAAAGATGGGAATATTTGCTGATCTGGGTAAGCAGAGCTAGACAAAAGAGTAGACTCTCAGGGTTCAGAGGTAGGAGGAAGGACTGGGGCTTTCCCTGGAGCCCTTTGCATAGTGCCTCACCAAGGGTTCAACCAGTGGCCTTGGGTGGTGTGTGAGTTAACTTTCCATCACTGTGACAGAGTACCTGAGAAAAGTGACTTAAAAGGAGAACAGATTTATTTAGGTTCATAATTTTAGAGGTTAAAGTCTGTGGTTACTTGGCCCTGTTTCTTTGGGCCTCTGGCTAGTTAGAACAACACAGCAGGGTACATGTGATGGAGCAAAACTGCTTACTTCATGGTGGTCAGAAATCAGAGTAGGAGGGTTGAGAAAGGGGATCTGGGACAAAATGACAAAATGTACCCTTCAAGGGCATTCCTCCAACAACATATATCCTCCAACTAGGGCCCACTTCCTAAAATTTCTACCACCTCCCAATAGCCCACTAAGTTACAAATCCATCAAGAATCCTCATAATTCATGTATGACATCACAACCTTTATGATTGATTCACTGCCCAAGGCCCCAGATATGATCATTTCTGCATTGGGGGACAAATCTTCAACATATGGGCTTTTGGGGGACATTTAATATTGATACTAGAAACCAGGCACAGTGGCACACACATGTAATCCCAGGACTTTGGGAGGCTGAGACAGGAGAATTACGAGTTCAAAGCCAGCCTCAGCAACAGCAAGGCACTAAGCAACTCAGTGAAACCCTGTCTCTACATAAAACACAAAATAGGGCTGAGGATGTGGTTCAGTGGTCGAGTGCTCCGGAGTTCAATCCCCGGTACCAAAAAAAAAAAAAAAAAAAGATTGACACTAGAACATTCTGCCCCCAACCCCCCAAATCTGATGTCCACCTGATAATGCAAACTTTATTCAGTCCACTGCCAAGAGTTTCCATAAATCAATAGTTCCAATGTGGTTTAAATATCCAAGTTCAAAGTCTTCCTTCAAACTCAAGGCAAATTCTTTGATGTGAACCACAAAACAAGTTATATACTCCCAAGATAAAATGCACAGGCTAAATATCCCCATTTCCAAGGAAAGGACTAGGAAAGTGATAAGGAGGAACTAGTCCAAAGTAAGACTAGAACCCCAGCAGGGCAAACATCAATTTCTGTAGCTCTATGTTTGGCATCCATGTCACATGGTTACATAAAGGTTACATGAGCTCTAAAGGACTTCAGCAGCCCCCATTCCTATTACCTTGCAAGACCACTCTCTTGGGCTGGTTCTGCTGTCTACCTACAGCTTTTCTTGGTTCTATGTTCCTGGCATTTCTAATATCCTCAGGTCTCTATTGCAGCTCACTCTTCACTCTTATGGCTTCTCTTATCTCCCTTTTATTGGCTGTTCTCAAGGATTCTGACCAGGCCATGCACTGCCTGGCATCCAAGGCTTTCCTTTGATATCTTAGTGGAAGCCTCCAGGACACTTGCTTTCTGTATACCTATAAATTGAGCACCCTGCAGAAGATGACAAGGCACGCCACTGGCAGGAGTAACAGCCAAAACCAATTGGAAAGTGGCTGCAGCAGTCACTGAATGCCTTGACAGCTGGACCATGAGGAAGGAATCCTCAGGAAACAATTTTCTACACGGCTCGGTGCCAAAAGCTACCCTGGGGATTTCTTCCTAAAACAAAGTCTTTGAAATGGGTTTATACTTTTATACCCTTGACTGGGATGGAGGAGTATGGCAAGTTCCTGAGAAGTCCTCAAAACATCTTTTCTATAGTTGCAATTAAAAATATTTGAGTTTTCCAAAGTGGATCAAGGACCTGGGAATCAGACCAGAGACCCAACGCCTAATAGAGGAAAAAATAGGCCCAAATCTTCATCATGTCGGATTAGGACCATACTTCCTTAACAAGACTCCTATAGCACAAGAAGTAAAATCAAGAATCAACAAATGGGATGGATCCAAACTAAAAAGCTTCTTCTCAGCAAAAGAAATAATCAATGAAGTGAACAGAGAGCCAACATTCTGGGAACAAATCTTTGCCACACACACATCCGATAGAGCACTAATCTCCAGGATATATAAAGAACTCAAAAAACTTAACACCAAAAAAACTAACAACCCAATCAATAAATGGGCCAAAGAGCTGAACACAAACTTCACAGAAGAAGATATACAATCCATCAACAGATATATGAAAAAATGTTCAACATCTCTAGCAATCAGAGAAATGCAAATCAAAACTACCCTAAGATTTC